>CAWUFW010009493.1:600000-780155 GCA_963921515.1 Calotriton arnoldi
ATGGTTTGAGACTGCAATTGCTTGTGCAAAACAATAATCAGTTATCAATGCCAGACTTAGTGTGGCACCTAATTTACAAACAGAAAGCTGTCCACTTTGTGAATACTGGCAAGCACCGTCCGGGGGTGGGCTGGCACTGATTTAGCAGATGCATGAATGCTCCACCATGGCATTCCTTATCAGGGTTGGAGGGAGACCTCTGTCCTTGATTTCATATTCCTTTCAAGTTCGTTTTTATTAAACGAAGTCTGTGTTCGCTTTGAAGAAATGCCAACCCTGGAATGGAGGTCTGCTGTGACTTGGAGGCATACAACCTGGCATTTGCAGAAATTGGCAAGGGGTTGCACAATGCCATTTGCCTCATTAATATTCATAAGGCAGAAAGTTTTGCAACATCCTGTGACTGTACATTTTGTGATGAAACTGATTAGTATGTCAGTCTCATCACAAAATGAAGCCCTGTCCGCAAATCAGTCAATGTACACATATGAGAGGTACCATTTGCAAACAGGACTTGGTGCATCAGTCCCACCATGATTAAATGCAACCATAGTTTCCGCCTTGAGTTGTGTTCTACACATATGACTTTCTTCTCAACTATTTCTTTGCATTGATATCAACAGTGCTGTAGATCCAGGGGCTGTGGACACAGAAGCTTTAGGGGACCACTGCACCCCAATTGTGACTGTATTTTAGTAATCAAGCAGCAGAAAGAGTAGCCTCTTTCTTTCATTGCAGCAGGAACCACAGCAACCTTGCCACCTAACTGGCTGTACACATTAAAGGTCTGCACAGAAGGTTTCTGTAACACAATCTGCCCAATCTGAGCCACAGCTCTGCATTCAACTTCTGAATACAGTTTTTTACTAAATATATGAAGTCTCAAACATGTTGCAGCCAGTGGCGTAGCTAGGAGAGGGTGGGGGGGCGGTCCACCCAGGGCGGCACTATTTTGGGGGCGGCGGTGAGTGCAAGGTAAGTTTTCTCTTCCTCATCGTCATCTGTCGCCTCCTCCCCACTCATCATCGTCTGTCGCCACCCACCCACTCTTACCTGCACAGCCATCACTGGGCGCCAAACTCAGAGATCACCCCGGGCAGCTAAAGCTCCAGCTACACCACTGGTTGCAGCACTGTAGGGTGTGGCAGTCGTTGGCAGGGAAGATGCTAGTTTACAGTGTAAAAAAATGTGTCAACTTTATGCTGAAACAGATGAACATACATTTAAAGCACTGTGATTATTGAGAGTAATGCAGTTATACTTCAATATTTAGCAGAAATAATGCTGTACTAGTCTGAAGCAACTGTGCAGGTTGCCAAAAATGAGTAATAATCTTATCAGTTGTTGAGCATTCATACCCTTCATTACATGGTTCGCACTACTTCCAATTCTGTAGCGGGATGAGGGGATCAGTATTCCAAGCAGTGTGCCCTTTTTCCCATGCACACGCATTCCTGAAAAATCTTTGTGAAATTGTGTAGAGAAAACACCAATATTCTGAGTTTTGCAGCTCAGAATGGGGGGGAAACATGCAATATTACTCCTTTGCTTTTCACTACAAAATGAGTGCCAATGTGTTTTACTGTTAAAGCTGATTAAAGTGCCTCCTCCATTCACCTACCAAAGCAATGTTCCTCCAATTTTGCAAAAGTTCAAATAATTTTATTTGGAATAAACAATTCTCAGGAACCTGCAAGAAAATCTATGTCATCAAACATTTCTATGCATGCTCCTCTTCCACTTAACTCCTTTGCTTTGTCCTCAGGAAAGGCAATTTGCAGGACTTCGTTTAACAGATCACACATTCACAGGGAAAATATTTTCGTTCTTTTTTTTCATTTCCTCACCTGGTAAATATGGGCCTAATTACTAGTTTGGTGGACTTGGGACCGCCATCACGATGGTGGCGGAATCACTGCTGAACAGTTGGCGTTCCGACCTCCCTATAACGATGCATGTGGTTTCATGAATGAAAGACCACCATGGTCCTGCCGCCAGGAATTCTGAACTGCGTTGGTGGCGGGATTGGCCAATGTCTCTGCAGTGTTACCGCCAGCCGAATTATGATGTGCCTTTCCGAAGACATGACTGTGGTGGTCCAACCACCACATCTGAGCTGGCAGAAAGGGAGGGATATAAGGCTGAAACTCACCTGTACAGAGCTTCACAAGTCCTGTGCCTCCCTGGAGCCAATCATACACCTACTGCCGCTTTTG
This sequence comes from Calotriton arnoldi, assembly GCA_963921515.1. Lineage (NCBI taxonomy): Eukaryota > Metazoa > Chordata > Amphibia > Caudata > Salamandridae > Calotriton > Calotriton arnoldi. Next base: position 602,217 of record CAWUFW010009493.1, read on the forward strand.
CTCCTGCTTGATGACATCCAAAACAAACACCATCATAGACGCAACCTGGGTCAAATATATATTTTGTGGGCCTGTGTTCGGAATTATTCACAATGTATGATCCAATTAAAGCTCAATTATGCCCTCTTTGGCCATGTCACTGACACTGCACAGGCAAGGCACACTCTACTAAATGTGACTTGTTTACATCTCATAATCAGGGATAGTGATGTGTGTATTCAATTGTGTCACACAACAGCACCTCCTCATCAAGATCACACCTATTGATCTCTGTGACACCCTCACATTGCTCACATGCTACTTCCTGTTGTGATATCAAAGCTACATCTGTATGGAAGTGTCATGAACTGAAATACTCCTTCTCTGCTAAGTCTCTGGAATGAACTCTCACACATCACCCACATTAAAAAGTAATATCAGGTAAATGGGATTCCAAATAATCAGTGAAGCATTCAAAGGGCACATTGTAAAGCCTCTCTACAGAATAGGTTTGCCTCTACCATGGGTATCCCTGAAAGGCTGGGGCCCTGAGCCACAGTCCACTTTTCACATGCCTCAAAAACTTCTATGTGCACAGAACCTGATGATTGAAGTATATCAGGGACACCCAATAGCATAACCAAGTGCCATGCATATGTGGGAAATGTGTAAGTACAAGTCAGGAATGCAAACACACCAGTAACTACATTTGGCACACATTTAAATAAAGTAGGTGTAAGGTACCCACATGAAAATAGACACATGTCCATAAAAATGTCTACAAAGGTAAGATAGGTTAACACCATCCATGTGTGAATAAACAATTATCTAACTTGCACACATCAAGCACATATCCAACCTACATGATAGGGAAAGGTGCAAGCTAAATGATGTTGACATTAGCCAAGCCAATCTAAAATACTTAGCATATGAAATACCACCCAATGTAATTTCAGCTTCAATTGGAATTCATCCCACATATCCATCCATTGAACATTTTCCCTTGTCCTGTGTGACTTCAGCACTGGTTCCAAGGTCAGATCATACTAATCACTTCAAATGGATCAGCAATCAGGGTGAAACAAATACAACTGGAGTCACACATCCTAAAGTATCCAATAACATCAAATATGTAGAAAAGTAATGTCAGGACTAATGTGTTCTAAACAAAACAACAGTTTAATTTTGCAAACACATTAACATGTACTAAACTAAAGTCCAATTGCCAGTCCATTTTCATATTGTGTGGTCCAGCACACTGCTGTGCCTCTAAGATTGAAAACAATGTAGAATAAACAGTCAAATATAAACCTTAATTCACAAAATATATCATTTTTAAAATTAAAATTAAAACAAAATACTTAAAATAAAAAAATTATAAAAAATAAATATACTGCAAAATAAAAAAAATACCCACCCCATTCACATGTAAAATGAAGACCCAACTAAAAAAATATTTCACATTATTTTATGTTAAATTTTGAAAACTTAACATCAAAAGGGTACATTTTAATGAAAAAAGATACAGAACAACTTTTGTAAGAAAAATTAATGTATACATTTATATTTAATTAAAAAAAATTAATTATAAAAACGATTACAATAAATATTGCAATAACACAATAATACACAATTATTAATCAATAAATTAAAAAATTTGAAATAAACTGAAAAAATGTACAAATTAAAACAATAATTTTAAATAATTATGAAAACACTTGTCTCTTTTACATATAGATATTTTTATTTAACAGATACATTTGTTTACAAAAAGGAAACAATATTAAAATGTTAATTTATGGAAAATATATTATTTACACAAACATACTTTAAAAGTCTCCCCAACATCCCGCTACTAAAAACATTATTACACACATATTTTAAATTAAGTATTTAAAAATAAACACATTTTAACATTGAATACTATAAACATTTCAAAAGAGATTTACAAAATATATACATGACATCAAACAATTCTAAAATTAAAAACACTACATACATTTGAAAAATGCCACATAAATTTAACAAAAATATTGTTAAAATGGCATTACTTACAATGATATTTTCCAAAATGGTATTTTTCACAACAATTTTAAAAACAACACTAAAAATAATATACTTACCTTTGATATTTATTCCCATGATATTTTTTACATCACGATATTCCTGCAACAATATTTTTGTATCCCAATATATTTTATCCGATATTACATCCAAACATTGTGCATGTAGCTATTGCATACACCAGGTTCCACATTTATCCATTACTCATTTTCTAAATGCTTAGGCCAACAACGAGGAGTTAGGGAAGATTATGGTGGCAAACAAACATTTTCCCCAGGCCTAGTTATGATGACATTGACATTACTTCACTTCACCAAAGTGACACCAAAGCTTACTTTTAGAGTTATGTTCTGAATCTGTGGTAATAGCCTGGTGGATAAATATGTTCTCACACTTGGGGTGTAGAATTAGTATTTTACATACCAAAAGGGAAATAATTTACAGAACTCCCCTTTATGTAAGTTTTTACAATTTACTAGGGTAGAGTTAACACTGTCATTTGCTGTTGGCGAATGGCCCTCTGGACTTGCTTGTGTAAAACAACTGATTGGCAATGAGGTAAGGGTCAATAACACCATAACCTTGCTTTTATCTATAGAAAATATCAGCTATATCAAGTAATGATCACTAATGCTATGTGGTACTGCAAATGAAGACATTTGTTGAGTTACGTCTGTGTAATAACTGTGGTGATAATAACATTATTGATCACATCATGTGTGATTATACCTATGATGTAATTGATGATCAAATTTGTGTGATGTTCTGTGTTGTCTTCACCAGTAAATGACTAATGACTTACATACTGAGTGTGGATTGTTTTAGTGTCCAAAACAGACACGTTTCTCTTTTCGCCTTTTATTATTATTTTTTTTCTATTCCATCTGTCTTTAGCTTATTTCTTGCTTCCCCTTTCCACACTATCCTTACTTCTCCTTTCTCCTCTACTCCTTCCCATCATCCCTCCTTCCACTCATTTCAATCTTCACCTCTTTTGTCTCCCCTACCACCCCTTTTGCTCCTCCTTTCCTTCTTCTCTCTTCATCTTTCCCTCACTTTTTTTGGCCCATTTCTTCTATTGTTAACCTTCTGTATTTTATTTTAATTGTATTCTTACCGACAATGTCACTAAAACTTTTTGAGTACCAAATGTTTTAGGTGAACTACAAGAGCTGTGCTTGGCTATATATATATATATATATATATATATATATATATATATATATATATATATATATATATATATATATATATATATATATTCCAACAATGTGCCCTTGCGCATAGGAGCGCACTCGACGTCACTCCGCCATCAGGCTCTGATAATGCAGCCCGCCTCTCTGCGCCAAATTTCATAAATTTTCGCCGACGCGTTTCAGGGTTGCAAGACCCTTTCTTCATGGGCTCAACACAGGGCATTCAACACTCGCCGTTTTGCACATCCGGTTTTAATTCATTTCCGGTAATTAGCCGTCGTTACGTTTTGCCCCCAGTGGGCGTTTACATAGTGTAAAAACTGTAAAGGTGCATGATGGAACAAGAAGTCCCACAGCGAAAATTCGTATTCCTTTGGTAAGTTCAAATGTCCCCATGTACTTTAATGTTCATTATAACCTTAGTAGGCAATGGCGCAGACAGGCAGACTCGATCTGCATGAGTGAAGTGCTGGTCCATTTCTGACAGTTCAGACGGCAGCCTCACCAGCTGGGTCTTGTTTTTGTGTCAGCTGGTGATGGTGCAGCTCCCCACGGCTGGACCGCCGTGCAATAGATTTCCAACAATGTGCCCTTGCGCATAGGAGCGCACTCGACGTCACTCCGCCATTAGGCTCTGATAATGCAGCCCGCCTCTCTGCGCCAAATTTCATAAATTTTCGCCGACGCGTTTCAGGGTTGCAAGACCCTTTCTTCATGGGCTCAACAAAGGGCATTCAACACTCGCCGTTTTGCACATCCGGTTTTAATTCATTTCCGGTAATTAGCCGTCGTTACGTTTTTGCCCCCAGTGGGCGTTTACATAGTGTAAAAACTGTAGGACTTCTTGTTCCATCATGCACCTTTACAGTTTTTACACTATGTCTTGCAACCCTGAAACGCGTCGGCGAAAATTTATGAAATTTGGCGCAGAGAGGCGGGCTGCATTATCAGAGCCTGATGGCGGAGTGACGTCGAGTGCGCTCCTATGCGCAAGGGCACATTGTTGGAAATCTATTGCACGGCGGTCCAGCCATGGGGAGCTGCACCATCACCAGCTGACACAAAAACAAGACCCAGCTGGTGAGGCTGCCGTCTGAACTGTCAGAAATGGACCAGCACTTCACTCATGCAGATTGAGTCTGCCTGTCTGCGCCATTGCCTACTAAGGTTATAATGAACATTAAAGTACATGGGGACATTTGAACTTACCAAAGGAATACGAATTTTCGCTGTGGGACTTCTTGTTCCATCATGCACCTTTACAGTTTTTACACTATGTAAACGCCCACTGGGGGCAAAAACGTAACGACGGCTAATTACCGGAAATGAATTAAAACCGGATGTGCAAAACGGCGAGTGTTGAATGCCCTGTGTTGAGCCCATGAAGAAAGGGTCTTGCAACCCTGAAACGCGTCGGCGAAAATTTATGAAATTTGGCGCAGAGAGGCGGGCTGCATTATCAGAGCCTGATGGCGGAGTGACGTCGAGTGCGCTCCTATGCGCAAGGGCACATTGTTGGAAATCTATTGCACAGCGGTCCAGCCGTGGGGAGCTGCACCATCACCAGCTGACACAAAAACAAGACCCAGCTGGTGAGGCTGCCGTCTGAACTGTCAGAAATGGACCAGCACTTCACTCATGCAGATCGAGTCTGCCTATCTGCGCCATTGCCTACTAAGGTTATAATGAACATTAAAGTGCATGGGGACATTTGAACTTACCAAAGGAATACGAATTTTCGCTGTGGGACTTCTTGTTCCATCATGCACCTTTACAGTTTTTACACTATGTAAATGCCCACTGGGGGCAAAAACGTAACGACGGCTAATTACCGGAAATGAATTAAAACCGGATGTGCAAAACGGCGAGTGTTGAATGCCCTGTGTTGAGCCCATGAACAAAGGGTCTTGCAACCCTGAAACGCGTCGGCGAAAATTTATGAAATTTGGCGCAGAGAGGCGGGCTGCATTATCAGAGCCTGATGGCGGAGTGACGTCGAGTGCGCTCCTATGCGCAAGGGCACATTGTTGGAAATCTATTGCACGGCGGTCCAGCCGTGGGGAGCTGCACCATCACCAGCTGACACAAAAACAAGACCCAGCTGGTGAGGCTGCCGTCTGAACTGTCAGAAATGGACCAGCACTTCACTCATGCAGATCGAGTCTGCCTGTCTGCGCCATTGCCTACTAAGGTTATAATGAACATTAAAGTACATGGGGACATTTGAACTTACCAAAGGAATACGAATTTTCGCTGTGGGACTTCTTGTTCCATCATGCACCTTTACAGTTTTTACACTATGTAAACGCCCACTGGGGGCAAAAACGTAACGACGGCTAATTACCGGAAATGAATTAAAACCGGATGTGCAAAACGGCGAGTGTTGAATGCCCTGTGTTGAGCCCATGAAGAAAGGGTCTTGCAACCCTGAAACGCGTCGGCGAAAATTTATGAAATTTGGCGCAGAGAGGCGGGCTGCATTATCAGAGCCTGATGGCGGAGTGACGTCGAGTGCGCTCCTATGCGCAAGGGCACATTGTTGGAAATATATATATATATATATATATATATATATAGATATATATATACATAGCAGCTGGATTCTTTCGTGGAGGTGAGGAAGGATAGTAATTGAAATATATATATATCTCTTATCTCGGGGTCGAGGGTGACCTGAGAAAATAAAACATGCCGTACCCTGACAGCCTTGAGTCCATGCCTTCTTCTGTGGAAGTTTCTGTGGAAGCTGGATGGTGTGTCTATATATATATATATATATATATATATATATATATATATATCACTGAAAAAACCATAGGTTTCAGGCACGTTATAGTTAGAAATTAGCATTTAAAAAAACTTAGAAATTCACTCGTACAAAACCATAGAAATTCCCCCGTTATAGTTAGTTCAGCTAACTATAACTCGCGCCCCCGCAATGCACTGCTGATGACGTCACATATTACATCATTCATGACATGGTCAGTGACATCACTGATGACATCTCAAATGACATCACTGATGACATCATCCAGTGACTATGTGTTTCTGTAAAGTTTAAATATGTTTTATATATATAACAAGGCAGGGGATCCTGCCGAAACGCGTCATATCCAGATAAAAATCATGGAATAAACATTGTGGACTTAATTTTGCTGGTGTCACCGTGTCTCTGTTCGGTGCGACGTAAGGAGGTGCCGATTTGTGTGGATATATATATATATATATATATATATATATATATATATATATATATATATATTATCTACTGGCGGTCGCCAGTAGATAGTTATAGTTACAACCTATTATCCATAGGAAATCCGCGACATTCTATTTGAAATAACTCTCTTGCCGGTTGACGTATCTTCGCAAAATTTTCAAACTTCGTGGGGCGCTCCAGTCCGCTCCTACCCTGAAAGTCTCGGGGTGATACGTCAAGCGGGGGCCGAGAAAAAAGGGGGTCCCAAAACACGTTTTCCCCATGCATTTTCCCATAGGAAACTTTAGACACGGCTACAGCCCGAACTGCTGAACGGAATTACACCAAATTTGGCAAAGAGGTAGTTCTTGGTTCATAAAGAACCCTTTTGTTAAATGGTGTAAATCCGTTCAGTAGTTGCTGAGAAAATCAAAAAGTAAAAGTACATATATATCTATGGGCACGGAGGATTCGCGCACCCTGAGCGCACCCTGCGCGCACCGTCCCGATCACGAGCTGCATGTTAATTGGCTGTCAGCTGGCTGTCAACATTCCGATTCAGGAAATGTTGGCAGCCATTTTGTCCTCGGTAGAACCGAGGGACAGAAACAAGTGCGCAAAGCGCACAAAGGGGAGGTAGAAACACCCTGACCCCCTAGGTTTGCTCAGGGGGTCCCACAAGGACCCCCTGGGCAAAAAAAAAAATTTTTTTCTTAAAAATTGGCAGGATGCGCTCAGGGTGCGCGAATCCTGCCGAAAAATCGAAGCGCGGTCTTCCGCGCTTCGATGTTAATTGGCCCCGGGTGGCCCAAGTCCCGGGGGCATGGTGGGGGATAATTTAATGTGTGGGGGCCTCAAAGGGCCCCCAAGCCCGAGGACCGCCACCCCCGGGGCTTTTTAAAAAATGGTGCGGGAGGGCTCTGAGCCCTCCCGCAGCCCCGAGGACCACCACCTCCCGGGGCTTTTTAAAAAAAATTATTAAACCTGTGTGGGGGCTCCAGCCCCCACACACCCCGAGACCACCACCTCCCGGGGCACTAAACATTTTAATATGGGGGTCCGTTACGGACCCCAGAGCCCCGGGAACACCACCTCCCCGGGGCTGTGTACTGAATGGGAGGGGGCCGCGCGGCCCCCTCTCCTGGAGCCCTTGATGGCCCTGGGGACCACCACCCCCAGGGCCGGCTCCTGCAGTGTCCCGGGGTGCCTACCCCGGGACACTGCTGTTTGCAATGACAGGACGGGAGCCTCGCGGCTCCCGTCCTGTCATTGCAAACTGCTTTGGATATTGGAAGAGAGAGCAGGAAACCTGCTCTCTTCCAATATCCAAAGCCGATTGCTTTACACATGGGGAGCAGCATGTTAGCTGCTCCCCATGTGTAAAGCAATGCCGGCACCCTAGGGACGCGGGGAGCCGGCGGGACTGTGGGGGATTGGGGACCCCCACAGTCCCCAACGAGAGGCCAGGCCCCGGGGGATGGGGTCCCCGGGGCAAGTAGTGGCCCGGGAGGGGGGCCACGCGGCCCCCTCCCCAAAAAAAAAAAAATTTAAAAAAAAAAAAAACGGAATGGCCGGCCCCGGGGATGGGGTCCCCGGGGCCTTAAATGGCCAGAGGAGGGGGCCACGCAGCCCCCTCCAAAGAATATAAATAAAAACGAGGCCATGCCCCGGGGGATGGGGTCCCCGGGGCCAATACAGGCCCAGGGAAGGGGGGCCACGCGGCCCCCTTCCCGTTTTTTTTAAAAATTACAAATTTAAAAAAAGGGGTAAGGCCCTGGGGGATGGGGTCCCCAGGGCATAAAAACAGGAAAAAGGAAGGGGGCCACACAGCCCCCTTCAGGGGCCAAAATTTTTTTTTTTTTTTTAAACGATCGGCCCGCAGGCCCCGCCCCTTCCTTCACCACTCTGCAAACGCGCCCCTGGCGCGTTTGCAGAGGAGGAACGAATTCCCCTTGAATACTGGGGGTCCCTGGGGGCCAACTAGCCCACCAGGAACCTCCAGTATGCGCCAGGGGCTGCGTTGCAGAGAGGTGTAGAGAGGCCACACCCCTTTACACCTCTCTGCAACGCAGCTCTGTGGCGCTTTTGGAGGTATATGGTGGGCTAGTTGGACTCCGGGGACCCTCAGGATTCAAGGGGACTTAATCCCCCAACTTAAAACGCGCCACGGGCGCGTTTGCACAGTGGTGAAGGGAGGGCGGGGCTTCAGGTGACATGTGTGCAAACAGGCCCCGTGGCGCGTTTTAAGATGGGGAATTAAATCCCCTTCAATCCTGAGGGTCCCTGGGGGCCAACTAGCCCAACAGGTACATCCAGAAAGCGCCACAGAGCTGCGTTGCAGAGAGGTGTAAAAAGGGGTGTGGCCTCTCTACACGTCTCTGCAACGCAGCCCCTGGCGCATATTGGAGGTTCCTGGTGGTCTAGTTGGCCCCTAGGGACCCTCAGGATTCAAGGGAACTTAATCCCCCAACTTAAAACGCGCCACGGGCGCGTTTGCAAAGATGTCACCTCAGGCCCCGCCCTCCCTTCACCATTGTGCAAATATTCCTCTAAAATCAGCCGAAATAGGAATTCCGATTTACTCACCTGTTATAAGGAGAGACCTCAGTGCTGTATCTTTCAGCCCAGTACTGGTCCTGAAAAGTAATTTTAACCGTACTTACCGGTAACTTGAATTTCCTTCATAGGCTAACATTGACTGGTTTCACTTGGAAATTCTTCTAAGTGTGGAGTTTTGGAACTTTAAAATATTCCTCTAAAATCAGCCGAAATACGAATTCCGATTTACTCACCTGTTATCAGGAGAGACCTCAGTGCTGCATCTTTCAGCCCAGTACTGATCCTCAAAAGTAATTTTAACCGTACTTACCGGTAATTTGAATTTCCTTCATAGGCTAACATTGACTGGTTTCACTTGGAAATTCTTCTAAGTGTGGAGTTTTGGAACTTTAAAATATTCCTCTAAAATCAGCCGAAATACGAATTCCGATTTACTCACCTGTTATCAGGAGAGACCTCAGTGCTGCATCTTTCAGCCCAGTACTGATCCTGAAAAGTAATTTTAACCGTACTTACCGGTAACTTGAATTTCCTTCATAGGCTAACATTGACTGGTTTCACTTGGAAATTCTTCTAAGTGTGGAGTTTTGGAACTTTAAAATATTCCTCTAAAATCAGCCGAAATACGAATTCCGATTTACTCACCTGTTATCAGGAGAGACCTCAGTGCTGCATCTTTCAGCCCAGTACTGATCCTGAAAAGTAATTTTAACCGTACTTACCGGTAACTTGAATTTCCTTCATAGGCTAACATTGACTGGTTTCACTTGGAAATTCTTCTAAGTGTGGAGTTTTGGAACTTTAAAATATTCCTCTAAAATCAGCCGAAATACGAATTCCGATTTACTCACCTGCTATCAGGAGAGACCGCAGTGCTGCATCTTTCAGCCCAGTACTGATCCTGAAAAGTAATTTTAACCGTACTTACCGGTAACTTGAATTTCCTTCATAGGCTAACATTGACTGGTTTCACTTGGAAATTCTTCTAAGTGTTGATTTTTGAAACATACAAATATTCCTCTAAAATCAGCCGAAATCCGAATTCTGATTTACTCACCTGTTATCAGGAGAGACCTCAGTGCTGCATCTTTCAGCCCAGTACTGGTCCTGAAAAGTAATTTTAACCGTACTTACCAGTAACTTGAATTTCCTTCCATAGGCTAACATTGACTGGTTTCACTTGGAAATTCTTCTAAGTGTGGAGTTTTGGAACTTTAAAATATTCCTCTAAAATCAGCCGAAATACGAATTCCGATTTACTCACCTGTTATCAGGAGAGACCTCAGTGCTGCATGTTTCAGCCCAGTACTGATCCTCAAAAGTAATTTTAACCGTACTTACCGGTAACTTGAATTTCCTTCATAGGCTAACATTGACTGGTTTTCAGCAAAAAAGTTTCAAAGTGTTGATTTTCACAAACTACAAATATTCCTTAAAAATCGCCTGTATGACTTAAACGCATTCTTTCAACTGTTTACAGGAGATGCACCAGTGCTGGATCCAGGATCCAACACTGAGTAAGAAAAAGTAACGATAACAGTTTTTACCTGCTAAGTGAATTTCCTTCCATAGGATAACATTGGTGATTCTATGAGAAAAAGTTTCAAAGTGTCAACTTTTAAAATACAATAATATTCCTTAAAAATCACGACTGTAACCAAAACGCTTTTACTCAACTGTTTACAGGAGATGTACCAGGACTGAATCTAGGATCCAGTCCTGTGGTTACAAAAGTAATCCATAAAGTAACTAATTGCATTTAACTAGAAATTCACATTGAGCTGAATGTTGCATTGTGTTTGAAAATGTGTTGCCCATTGCAACAACTGTAACTACTGTACTTAAAAGTCTATTGCCTATCTGCAAAGTATTTAAACTAAAGTAATTCATTCTGAGAAAGTATTTTTGTAATGTAATGTATAATGTAATTACAATGTAATTTGACAAATAAAATATGTAAAAAAAAATTGTTTCTAAAAATGTAGTAAATCAGTATGAAAAAAATTAATATAACAATTAATACATTTAAAAATTGTCATTTACAAAACCTTTGAAATTCACTGAAAAAACCGTAGGTTTCAGGCACGTTATAGTTAGAAATTAGCATTTAAAAAACCTTTGAAATTCACTGAAAAAACCATAGGTTTCAGACACGTTATAGTTACAAATTAGCATTTAAAAAACCTTTGAAATTCACTGAAAAAACCATAGGTTTCAGACACGTTATAGTTACAAATTAGCATTTAAAAATCCTTTGAAATTCACTGAAAAAACCATAGGTTTTAGGGACAGTTATAGTTACTTGGACATTGCACTCGTACAAAACCCGTGAAATTCCCCCGTTATAGTTAGTTCAGCTAACTATAACTCGCGCCCCCGCAATGCACTGCTGATGACGTCACATATTACATCACTCATGACATGGTCAGTGACATCACTGATGACATCACTGATGACATCTCAAATGACATCACTGATGACATCATCCACGTGATAATCTGATGCACCTCCTCACACCCTAATATAACCTTTGATACACCCACTCTAAATTACAGACTGCCATTCGCAAAACCATAGACACTCCAACACCAATAACTACATACCCACTCACTGATTCTTAGGTCTACACACACACATCCACTCACTCACCCGTACAGTCACTCATACTTACGGTCACTCAGTACAGGACTATCATATGCACTCTTACTCCTATATAGACACTCAAACAACGCCACTCATCCATAGAGATACTCACACACCTAGTCAGTCATGCAAATAATTAAACACACTGCCATTTACTCACCTATACAGTTATACACACACCAGCTCACTTACTCATACAAATAGTAGCACATTGTTACGCTCTTATACAATCACTGATACAAGCACACAATCATCCATACAGCCACTATCACAATCACTCACTCTTGCTTATAGCTATTTATATACTCCAACACACATATATACTGCCTTTCACATATGTAGTTACTCACACATGTACCACTGGGACATACATTCACTCACTAACACACTCTTACACACACTTACACACCCATACAGTCTATCACAGATGCACTCTTGAAACCATCCACCCAGTGAATCACCCACTCACACATCTATGCACAGAGTTGCACACACCCCTCCCACACAAACACTCAGGCACCCATACAGATACTCAGACAAGCATTCAATAACTCATATAGAAAATCATTTAGCTATTCACAAACACATGCAGCCACTTACACAGCAACAGACAGACGGATACAGACATACACCCAGTTTAGTCACTAACCCATGCATTCAGTAAGATACGTTAAATCACTCACTTATAGAGTCAGTCACGCACCTACTAAATCATCCATACAGACACTTACACACCCACTCATTCTTCAATACGTCTTTTCCTATATATTTTAAAAATATTTAAACTTTACAGAAACACACAGTCACTGGATGATGTCATCAGTGATGTCATTTGAGATGTCATCAGTGATGTCATCAGTGATGTCACTGACCATGTCATGAGTGATGTAATATGTGACGTCATCAGCAGTGCATTGCGGGCGCGAGTTATAGTTAGCTGAACTAACTATAACGGGGGAATTTCACGGGTTTTGTACGAGTGCAATGTCCAAGTAACTATAACTGTCCCTAAAACCTATGGTTTTTTCAGTGAATATATATATATATATATATATATATATATTATCTACTGGCGGTCGCCAGTAGATAGTTATAGTTAGAACCTATTTTCCATAGGAAATCCGCGACATTCTATTTGAAATAACTCTCTTGCCGGTTGACGTATCTTCGCAAAATTTTCAAACTTTGTGGGGCGCTCCGGTCCGCTCCTACCCTGAAAGTCTCGGGGTGATTCGTCAAGCGGGGGCCGAGAAAAAAGGGGGGTCCCAAAACACGTTTTCCCCATTCATTTTTTCATAGGAAACTTTAGACAAGGCTACAGCCCGAACTGCTGAACGGAATTACACCAAATTTGGCAAAGAGGTAGTTCTTGGTTCAGAAAGAACCCTTTTTGTTAAATGGTGTAAATCCGTTCAGTAGTTGCTGAGAAAATCAGAAGTAAAAGTACATATATATCTATGGGCACGGAGGATCCGCGCACCCTGAGCGCACCCTGCGTGCACCGTCCCGATCACGATCTGCATGTTAATTGGCTGTCAGCTGGCTGTCAACATTCCGATTCAGGAAATGTTGGCAGCCATTTTGTCCCTCGGTAGAACCGAGGGACAGAAACAAGTGCGCAAAGCGCACAAAGGGGGCAGGGCAGAAACACCCTGACCCCCTAGGTCTGCTCAGGGGGTCCCATAAGGACCCCCTGGGCAGAAAAAAGCATTTAAAAAAAAAAAAAATCGGCAGGATGCACTCAGGGTGCGCGGATCCTGCCGATAAAAAAAATGTTAATTTGCCCCCGGGTGGGCCAAGTCCCGGGGGCATGCTGGGGGTGTTTATTTTATGTATGGGGGCCTCTAAGGGCCTCCAAGCCCCGAGGACTGCCACCCCCGGGGTTTTCTTTTAAAATGGTGCGGGAGGGCTCTGAGCCCTCCCGCAGCCCCGAGGACCACCACCTCCCGGGGCTTCTTTTTTTTTTTTCCTGTGTGGGGGGGCTCGAGGCCCCCACACGCCCCGGGACCACCACCTCCCGGGGCTGTGCTGATGTGGGGAGGGGGCCGCGCGGCCCCCTCCTGGAGCCTGTGGTGGTCCTGGGGACCGCCACCCCCAGGGCCGGCTCCTGCAGTGTCCCGGGTGCCTACCCCGGGACACTGCTGTTTGCAATGACAGGACGGGAGCCTCGCGGCTCCCGTCCTGTCATTGCAAACTGCTTTGGATATTGGAAGAGAGAGCAGGGAAACCTGCTCTCGCTCCAATATCCAAAGACAATTGCTTTTCCACACGGGGAGCAGCATGTTAGCTGCTCCCCATGTGTAAAGCAATGCCGGCTCCCGTAGGACACGGGGAGCCGGCGGGACTGTGGGGGTTTGGGGACCCCCACAGTCCCCAACCAGAGGCCAGGCCCCGGGGGATGGGGTCCCCGGGGCAAGTAGTGGCCCGGGAGGGGGCCACGCGGCCCCCTCCCCAGAAATATTTATTTTTTTTAAATTAAAAAAAAAAAAAAGGGAGTAAGGCCCTGGGGGATGGGGTCCCCAGGGCCCAAAAATAAGAAAAAGGAAGGGGGCCACACAGCCCCCCTTCAGGGAAAAAAAAAAAAACGATCGGCCCGCAAGCCTTGCCCCCTTCCTTCACCACTCTGCAAACGCGCCCCTGGCGCGTTTGCAGATGGGGAAGTAATTCCCTTTGAATACTGGGGGTCCCTGGGGCCAACTAGCCCACCAGGAACCTCCAGTATGCGCCGGGGGCTGCGTTGCAGAGAGGTGTACAGAGGCCACGCCCCTTTATACACCTCTCTGCAACGCAGCTCTGTGGCGCTTTTGGAGGTACATGGTGGGCTAGTTGGCCCCCAGGAACCCTCAGGATTCAAGGGGACTTAATCCCCCAACTTAAAACGCGCCACGGGGCGCGTTTGCACAGTGGTGAAGGGAGGGGCGGGCTTCAGGTGACATGTGTGCAAACAGGCCCCGTGGCGCGTTTTAAGATGGGGAATTAAATCCCCTTCAATCCTGAGGTCCCTGAGGGCCAACTAGCCCAACAGGTACATCCAGAAAGCGCCACAGAGCTGCGTTGCAGAGAGGTGTAAAAGGGGTGTGGCCCCTCTACACGTCTCTGCAACGCAGCCCCTGGCGCATACTGGAGGTTCCTGGTGGGCTAGTTGGCCCCTAGGGACCCTCATGATTCAAGGGGACTTAATCCCCCAACTTAAAACGCGCCACGGGGCGCGTTTGCACAGATGTCACCTCAGGCCCCGCCCCTACCTTCACCATTGTGCAAATATTCCTCTAAAATCTGCCGAACTACGAATTCGGATTTACTCACCTGTTATCAGGAGAGACCTCAGTGCTGCATCTTTCAGCCCAGTACTAATCCTGAAAAGTAATTTTAACCGTACTTACCAGTAACTTGAATTTCCTTCCATAGGATATCATTGCCTGCTTTTTGCTGAAAAAGTTTCTAAGTGTTGATTTTTGAAACATACAAATATTCCTCTAAAATCAGCCGAAATACGAATTCCGATTTACTCACCTGTTATCAGGAGAGACCTCAGTGCTGTATCTTTCAGCCCAGTACTGGTCCTGAAAAGTAATTTTAACCGTACTTACCAGTAACTTGAATTTCCTTCCATAGGCTAACATTGACTGGTTTCACTTGGAAATTCTTCTAAGTGTGGAGTTTTGGAACTTTAAAATATTCCTCTAAAATCAGCCGAAATACGAATTCCGATTTACTCACCTGTTATCAGGAGAGACCTCAGTGCTGCATCTTTCAGCCCAGTACTGATCCTCAAAAGTAATTTTAACCGTACTTACCAGTAACTTGAATTTCCTTCCATAGGATATCATTGTCTGCTTTTTGCTGAAAAAGTTTCTAAGTGTTGATTTTTGAAACATACAAATATTCCTCTAAAATCAGCCGAAATACAAATTCCGATTTACTCACCTGTTATCAGGAGAGACCTCAGTGCTGTATCTTTCAGCCCAGTACTGGTCCTGAAAAGTAATTTTAACCGTACTTACCAGTAACTTGAATTTCCTTCCATAGGCTAACATTGACTGGTTTCACTTGGAAATTCTTCTAAGTGTGGAGTTTTGGAACTTTAAAATATTCCTCTAAAATCAGCCGAAATACGAATTCCGATTTACTCACCTGTTATCAGGAGAGACCTCAGTGCTGCATCTTTTAGCCCAGCACTGACCCTGAAAAGTAATTTTAACCGTACTTACCAGTAACTTATATTTTCTTCCATAGGAATCCATTGTCTGGTTTTCAGCAGAAAAGTTTCAAAGTGTCGATTTTCACAAACTACAAATATTCCTTAAAAATCGCCTGTATGACTTAAACGCATTCTTTCAACTGTTTACAGGAGATGCACCAGTGCTGGATCCAGGATCCAACACTGAGTAAGAAAAAGTAATGATAACAGTTTTTACCTGCTAAGTGAATTTCCTTCCATAAGGATAACATTGGTGATTCTATGAGAAAAAGTTTCAAAGTGTCAACTTTTAAAATACAATAATATTCCTTAAAAATCACTAATGTAACCAAAACGCTTTTACTCAACTGTTTACAGGAGATGTCCCAGGACTGAATCTAGGATCCAGTCCTGTGGTTAGAAAAAGTAATCCATAAAGTAACTAATTGCATTTAACTAGAAATTCACATTGAGCTGAATGTTGCATTGTGTTTGAAAATGTGTTGCCCATTGCAACAACTGTAACTACTGTACTTAAAAGTCTATTGCCTATGTGCAAAGTATTTAAACTAAAGTAATTCATTCTGAGAAAGTATTTTTTGTAATGTATAATGTAATTACAATGTAATTTAAAAAATAAAATATGTAAAAAAAATTGTTTCTAAAAATGTAGTAAATCAGTATTAAAAAAATAAATATAACAATTAATACATTTAAAAATTGTCATTTACAAAACCTTTGAAATTCACTGAAAAAACCATAGGTTTCAGACATGTTATAGTTAGGAATTAGCATTTAAAAAACCTTTGAAATTCACTGAAAAAACCATAGGTTTCAGACACGTTATAGTTAGAAATTAGCATTTAAAAAACCTTTGAAATTCACTGAAAAAACCATAGGTTTCAGGCACGTTATAGTTAGAAATTTGCATTTAAAAAACCTTAAAAAATCACTGAAAAAACCATAAGGTTTTAGGGACAGTTATAGTTAGTTGGACATTGCACTCGTACAAAACCCGTGAAATTCCCCCGTTATAGTTAGTTCAGGTAACTATAACTCGCGCCCCGCAATGCACTGCTGATGACGTCACATATTACATCACTCATGACATGGTCAGTGACATCACTGATGACATCACTGATGACATCTCAAATGACATCACTGATGACATCACTGATGACATCATCCATGTGAGAATGTAATGCATCTTCTCACACCCTAATATAAGTTTTGAAACACCCACTCTAAATTACAGACTGCCATTCTCAAAACCATACACACTCCAATACCAATAAGTACATACCCACTCACTGATTCTTAGGTCTACACACACACATCTACTCACTCACCCGTACAGTCACTCATACTTACAGTCACTCAGTACAGGACTATCATATGCACTCATACACCTATATAAACACTCACACAACGCAACTCATCCATAGAGGTACTCACACACCTAGTCAGTCATGCAAATAATTAATCACACTCCAATTTACTCACCTATACAGTTATACACACCAGCTCACTTACTCATAAAAATACTAGCACATTCTTACGCTCCTATGCAATCACTGATGCAAGCACACACTCATCCATATAGCCACTCTCACAATCACACACTCTCACTTATAGCCATTTATATACTCCAACACACATATATACTGCCTTTCACATATGTAGTTACTCACACATGTACCACTGAGATATACATTCAATCACTAACACACCCATACACACACTCACCCACCCATACAGTCCATCACAGACGCACTCTTGAAACCATGCACCCAGTGAATCACCCACTCACACATCTATGCACAGAGTCACACTCACCCCACCCACACAAACACTGAGGCACCCATACAGATACTCAGAGAACCAATCCATAACCCATATAGACACTCATTTAGCTAGTCAGAAACCCATGCAGCTGCTTACACAACAACAGACAGACGGATACAGACATTCACACAGTTTAGTCACTCACCCATGCATCCAGTAAGATACGTTTAATCACTCACTTATAGACTCAGTCACGCACCTACTAAATCATCCATTCAGACACTAATACACCCACTCATTCTTCAATACGCCTTTCCCTATATATATTAAACATATTTAAACTTTACACAAACACACAGTGTAGGAAGGTGGAATCTGACTATACGGTTGCCCCCACTTTTTTCCTGGTGTTTTGCTGGTTTATGACTTAGTTGGACTGGGACCCTGCTATTCAGGGCCCCAGTCTATCTGCTCTCTCTAAACGACATGGAGTGCACTCTAGGTGCACTCGTGATTGGATACTGTGGTGCCTTATGAGTCCCTAGTATATGGTACCTTAGGTGCCAAGGGCATAGGTACTTCACAGGCCTACCAGGGGCTGCAGCACGTGTTATGCCACCCCTGGGAAGCAGTCTAAATCTGACACCACAGGCCTGCTACTGCAGCCTGGGTGAGGTGGTGCTAGCACCCCTCACTGAGATATAGGTTTCCTATATCTCTCCTGCACACTCATATAAACCTATCAGTCACCCCTAAGGCAGGCCCTATCAATCCTGAGGGCAGGGTGCTTGGCTTCTATGTGAGGGGTTGCCTCTGCCTGAGCAGGGCCCCTCTGCAGCTCTCAGAGTCTATTCTCTGGTGCTGTTTGTGGATGCGGTTAAACCATATACTATTAAGTGCATTATATCCTCGCGGTAAATGCTAACTTTGGAATGGCTGCATCAAAACATGTCGTGTTTGGTGTCAAACATCTTGGAATACTACCCCCCGCCAATCTTGGCGGCGGGGGTAGCATTCCACCCTTCTAGAGGGATAAGACATGAACCTGCTGTGGAAACGCGGTAGAATCCTAAAGAGCCCTGGCATCACAAAATGGATGCCACCAGTCACAGACACTGGGCTGCCCTCCTGCTGATGACCGAAACTCGCAGTGGAGGAAGCCCAACAATAGGCATCCTGTCACAGGGAGGTGTAACCACCTCCCAGACAGGGTTTAGTGTATTGGGGCTGGGTGGGTGCACTCTTAGAGTGCTTTGAAGTCCTGCACTGGGGGAGCAGAAGGCTCCTCTGTGCATATGCCAGTTCAAACCAGCTCAGGGGCTACCTGCCCCTGCTCTGGCGCGAAACTGGACAAAGGGAAGTGGGTGTAGCCACCCCCTCCCTTGACCCTCCCATAGGTGGGGTCATAGAGCTAGTCCATCCCCTCTTTTTAGTATAAGAGGGGGAACCTTGCCATTGCAAAGCAGATAACCCCTGGACGACGCTCTACAGAAGAATCCTGGCCCTTCGACGTTCCACTACCTTTGGAAGACAGAAGAATCTCCCTTGGAGTCAAGGAGTGACTCCCCTGCTTAGCAGGCACCAAAAACGACAACGACGGTCGCAAACGACGCCGCTCCCGCCGGAGTCCGAAGTCCCTGCAGCCCAAGAAGTGGATTTCCTGACTTCTCCAAGGCCATCGTGAGTCCCCAGCGAAGCTGAGGCAAGTGGACCCCACGAGTGACGAGGAACCGCGACCCCTGGGTACCGTGCACTATTGTTGAGTACAACCCCTTCACAACGTTCCACGAACTTGTGCTTTGGACCACGTGTGGTCCCAATCTCTAGCAGGAATCCCTCCGAAGATCAGAGGCCTACACCGTCCCGAGTGACCGTGGGCCCCTGTTGAGTGATTCCGCCCGAGGTGTCTTCATGATCCCTTGCCAGCCGGCTCGTGGGTCCCCAGAAGACTTCTTAAAGAAACCAAAGGGCTCCCCTGGTTGCTCCAGGCCTGCCCTGACTTACCCTCGCTGGGTGAGTCCCTCAGACCTTGCTGGTCTGTGCCATCGACTTTTCTTCATCTCCCCGAGACTTGCTGTTGCTAAGGCTTGTTGGCTCCAATCGAGTTGCCGACACCGCAGTAAGCTGCAGACTTCGTGGGACACACAGAATCCAGCTCCTGGTCGTCGTCGACACCTCCTGGACCTCGTGGCTGAAGAGTCAAGGCACCTGCAACCGACCTGAATCAACCGACGACGGTGGGCATCCATCTTCCTTGCCCCGAGTCACTGCCAAGTGACTTTGAACACTGTCCCCTCTGCTTTCAGGTCATCCTTCTTCAGAATCCAGGCTTGGATTCCACCGGACACTTCTTCAGCTCCCGCAAGCAGCAAGTCTTCTTTGTTCGCCATTGAAAACGACGCCGCGACCCGACACCAAAGGACACCTATGCACCCGGCTTCCCTGGGTGAGGTAACTCCAGCACTATGGTGCTCCTGTGGGTGTGGGCCCTAGAACTACTTACCCTGTAAGTGACTTGCTTGTAGGTTCTCCCGAAGTCTCCTAGAACTCTTAATTTCCAACCGCGACTTGCCCTATTGAAGTTAACGGCGATCCGCGCCTGTGTATCCACACTGCACGCGTCCCCCGTGGGTCCTTTCCTTACCTGCCTTGGGTGGTTTCGTGAGGCCCCAGCACTTCTGAAGGCCCTAGGCCTTGTCTCCCTGCAAGTCGTTGTTGCTAAGTCCCTTTTTTAGTATATGGTCTGGTACGCCCCTAGGGCCCCAGCCATATTTTGTGCTTAACTTATTGTGAAACGTTGATTTGTGCATATGTTTGTCTTCTAATCTCATAAAGAGATTAGTAGAGAGTTATTTAGAAATAAATACATATATATTTGATATATATACCTGTGTGGTGTCTTTTCATTTGGTGATTCAAGAGATTATATGGTAAAACAAGCTGCTTTACATTCCTTCAAGACTTAGCCTGAAGGCTGCTCTCCACAGCTACCACTAGGATAGCTTTCTTTAAAAGGTTGTCTTAAACCTATCTACCATAAGAGTCGATTTGCCCTGGTGCAAGGTGTCCACTTTAATTAGTGAACAGCATATACCAGGCCAACTTCTCACATTGGTGGGCAGCGTGTGGGATTCCAGCTTGCCATTGTTTTACCAGAAAATCTCTATTTGAATAACTAACTGAAAACCATTATAGGTACTCAAGGAACATATAAAGTCAAGCTTAGTATCAATAAGTTCTACTGAACTTAGAGCTGTGTGCCAAGGGATAGCACACCCTTTCCACAGCTAAAGCTAGGATCAGTAGGCCACAAACTAGTGTAGGTAGTACAACACTGCACAACACTAGAATGTCCTTAAGGGGTGGACCCAGTGGATCCACTCAGCCTCAGTATAAGGACATGGCTTTCTCTGACTTGAGAGCCATGTGTGTTGACAGACACCTGAGGCTAGGACAGAGTCCCTCAACACTACACCTGATAGATCTGCTGACAGCAGATGACCTTAGATTGGCTCTAGGAGCTAAAGGGTCTGAATCAGTGGGTGGGTCAGTCATAGTATCTGGGTCAGATGATGAAAATCAGAATGACCAAGACTCTGTGATTGAAGGGCCAGGCTTCAAGGGGCCTGAAAAGGACAGAGGAATTCTCCCTAAGAGAACTGACAGAGAGGAGGAGAGGCACAGATCCCCTTCCAGGGAATCTGACCACTCTTATCACTCTGGCAGAGAATTTGTCCAGCAGAGGAGCTCATACTTTTCCTTAAGAGAGACCTCCTCTGAGAGAAGGTGCAAACTGCTCCAGTATGAGGAAGCCAGAGTGGCCCTCAGAACCAAGCAGTTGGCCCTGGATAGGGAAGCCCTGGAGATCCAGAGAGCTTCTAGAAAAGAGGGGTTAGAACCCCCTGGTGGCAGCAACAGTGTCCCTAGAGGCAGAGAATATATTCCTGACCATAGGAACCTGAGCAAGGTTGTTCCTCCCTACCAGAGTGGGGATGATATCCACAAGTGGATAACTGCTATGGAGAGGGCCTGTAGAGTACAGCAGGTCCCCCAAAAGCAGTGGGCAGCAATCTTGTGGCTCTCCTTTTCAGATAAAGGAAGAGACAAGCTCCTCACTGTTAGAGAGGAGGATGCTGATGATTATGAGGTCCTGAAGAGTGCACTGATAGATGGGTTTGGCTTAACCACTGAAGAGTACAGGTTGAAGTTCAGAGATACCCAGAAGGCACAGACTCAGGACTGGACAGACTTTGTAGATTGTGCATCCAAGGCTCTGGAGGGTTGGCTGGTTGGCAGTAGGGTTACTGATTTCAAAGGATTTTATAATCTAATGATGAGAGAACAGATCCTTAATAATTGTCAAAACCAGCTTTTACACCAGTACCTGGTGGACTCTGATCTGACCTCTCCCCAAGAATTGGGAAAGAAGGCAGACAAATGGGTCAGAACCAGAGTAAGGCCTAAGAATCAGGGTGGTGACCACAAGAAAGATTCTACCAAGTCCCAAGAGAAAGGTGGGGATAAATCTAAGGATAAGTCCACTACAGGGCCCCAAAAGTCCTCTTCTGGGGGTGGGTCCCAAACTCCTTCCTCTCCTGAAAAGAAACCCTATTGCCATGTCTGTAAAAAGCCTGGGCACTGGAAATCTGATCCCAGTTGTCCCAGGATTGGCAATAAAGAAAATGTTCCTCCAACAACTACTACCACCCCTCCTGGTACTACCAGTAGTAATCCTCCAGTTGGGAGTAGTGCACCCAAAAAGTTAGGTGCTTTTGCAAGAGGAACAGAGGTGGGCCCTAGTTCAGACAGGACCCCCTCAACAGACTCCTCAGATTCTGATGGTGGTATAGGATTTGCCACCTTTACCGTGGGTCCCACAGCATTGGGCAGGTACAGACTGGAGCCAATAATTAATGGTCAGAAAGCTGTGGCATTTAGGGACACAGGGGCTAGTGTCACCATGGTGGCAGGGAAACTAGTCCCCCTCACCAGCTTTTACCTGAGTTTAAATACCAGGTGACCAACATTGATGGTGTCAGAACAGAGCACCCCATGGCCATAGTCAATCTCAGCTGGGAGGGGGTCACAGGCCCAAAAGAGTGGCAGTGTCCCCAACCTTACCTGTAGATTGCCTGATGGGCAATGATCTGGAAATTTCAGCCTGGGCTGAAATTGAACACCAAACCCATCTGAGGATGTTGGGTGTCCCTGTAAAGGTTAGTGGGGCTGTGATGGCCACAGCCCCAGCCCAAGATTTTGGAGAGATGGAGCCTGGAAGAATGGCCCACTCTCCCCCAGAAGAGAGCACAAGGGTTGAAGAAAAGTCTTCTTCCCTCCAGACAGTAGGTAAGGGTCAGCCTCCTCAGGGAACTGACCCTCCCCTAGTGAAGGAACTGCCACAGAGGTAGTCAGGCCTGGCCTGGCCCCACCCCTGATGGCAGAGGACCCTTCCAAGGTGGTACCCAGTCTGGAGCAGGTAAACTGCCCCTCTCTACCCTGCCTCAGTCAGCCCAGGGCTGCAGAGGTCAGGGAGGTCAGTGGACCCCCAGGGCCCCCTGTCCAGAGGAACCCCCCATCAGCAGATTAGGGGCACCCAGTCTAGTAGCCCTAGCCAGGTGAAAATTCCTCAACCCACTGAGGGATCCAGCATACCTTTATGTAGGGACCACCCCCAGAAGGACTCTGTTAGGCAAGGGCAAACCTGGAACCAAAAGGTTCCAAACATGCCATGTCCCTCCAGTGTTCCACCCAAAGGGACCCAACCCCCAGCTGTAGGCAGTCAAAGGTTGACCCTTAGAGCAAAGTGCAACTCAGTCATGGAAAGACAGGCATACATGGTGACCAGTGATCTGAGGAAGCTGAGGCCAACCTTCCTAGGGCCTCACTTCCCTACTCAGACACCCCACCAGCCTTGTACTTTACCAAAGCACACCAGAGGTAGTGATTCCCCATGGTGGAGACCCTCTCATACCCTTAGGGTGGGGGATTGCTTAGTGGACCATACGACAGGGGGCAACCATGCTAGTGCAGGTGCTTCCTTATATGGCCACTTAATCAATAAAGGCTCAACTGGTCAAGGTTAGCCTTATCTCCTTTCGTTTGGGGGGTTATGTAGGAAGGTGGAATCTGACTATATGGTTGCCCCCACTTTTTTCCTGGTGGTTTGCTGGTTTATGACTTAGTTGGACTGGGACCCTGCTATTCAGGGCCCCAGTCTATCTGCTCTCTCTAAACGACATGGAGTGCACTCTAGGTGCACTAGTGATTGGATACTGTGGTGCCTTATGAGTCCCTAGTATATGGTACCTTAGGTGCCAAGGGCATAGGTACTTCACAGGCCTACCAGGGGCTGCAGCATGTGTTATGCCACCCCTGGGAAGCAGTCTAAATCTGACACCACAGGCCTGCTACTGCAGCCTGGGTGAGGTGGTGCTAGCACCCCTCACTGAGATATAGGTTTCCTATATCTCTCCTGCACACACATATAAACCTATCAGTCACCCCTAAGGCAGGCCCTATCAATCCTGAGGGCAGGGTGCTTGGCTTCTATGTGAGGGGGTGCCTCTGCCTGAGCAGGGCCCCTCTGCAGCTCTCAGAGTCTATTCTCTGGTGCTGTTTGTGGATGCGGTTAAACCATATACTATTAAGTGCATTATATCCTCGCGGTAAATGCTAACTTTGGAATGGCTGCATCAAAACATGTCGTGTTTGGTGTCAAACATCTTGGAATACTACCCCCCGCCAATCTTGGCGGCGGGGGTAGCATTCCACCCTTCTAGAGGGATAAGACATGTACCTGCTGTGGAAACGCGGTAGAATCCTAAAGAGCCCTGGCATCACAAAATGGATGCCACCAGTCACAGACACTGGGCTGCCCTCCTGCTGATGACCGAAACTCGCAGTGGAGGAAGCCCAACAATAGGCATCCTGTCACAGGGAGGTGTAACCACCTCCCAGACAGGGTTTAGTGTATTGGGGCTGGGTGGGTGCACTCTTAGAGTGCTTTGAAGTCCTGCACTGGGGGAGCAGAAGGCTCCTCTGTGCATATGCCAGTTCAAACCAGCTCAGGGGCTACCTGCCCCTGCTCTGGCGTGAAACTGGACAAAGGGAAGTGGGTGTAGCCACCCCCTCCCTTGACCCTCCCATAGGTGGGGTCATAGAGCTAGTCCATCCCCTCTTTTTAGTATAAGAGGGGGAACCTTGCCATTGCAAAGCAGAAAACCCCTGGACGACGCTCTACAGAAGAATCCTGGCCCTTCGACGTTCCACTACCTTTGGAAGACAGAAGAATCTCCCTTGGAGTCAAGGAGTGACTCCCCTGCTTGGCAGGCACCAAAAACGACAACGACGGTCGCAAACGACGCCGCTCCCGCCGGAGTCCGAAGTCCCTGCAGCCCAAGAAGTAGATTTCCTGACTTCTCCAAGGCCATCGTGAGTCCCCAGCGAAGCTGAGGCAAGTGGACCCCACGAGTGACGAGGAACCGCGACCCCTGGGTACCGTGCACTATTGTCGAGTGCAACCCCTTCACAATGTTCCACGAACTTGTGCTTTGGACCACGTGTGGTCCCAATCTCTAGCAGGAATCCCTCCGAAGATCAGAGGCCTACACCGTCCCGAGTGACCGTGGGCCCCTGTTGAGTGATTCCGCCCGAGGTGTCTTCGCGATCCCTTGCCAGCCGGCTCGTGGGTCCCCAGAAGACTTCTTAAAGAAACCAAAGGGCTCCCCTGGTTGCTCCAGGCCTGCCCTGACTTACCCTCACTGGGTGAGTCCCTCAGACCTTGCTGGTCTGTGCCATCGACTTTTCTTCATCTCCCCAAGACTTGCTGTTGCCAAGGCTTGTTGGCTCCAATCGAGTTGCCGACACCGCAGTAAGCTGCAGACTTCGTGGGTCACACAGAATCCAGCTCCTGGTCGTCGTCGACGCCTCCTGGACCTCGTGGCTGAAGAGTCAAGGCACCCGCAACCGACCTGAATCAACCGACGACGGTGGGCATCCATCTTCCTTGCCCCGAGTCACTGCCAAGTGACTTTGAACACTGTCCCCTCTGCTTTCAGTTCATCCTTCTTCAGAATCCAGGCTTGGATTCCACCGGACACTTCTTCAGCTCCCGCAAGCAGCAAATCTTCTTTGTTCGCCATTGAAAACGACGCCGCGACCCGACACCAAAGGACACCTATGCACCCGGCTTCCCTGGGTGAGGTAACTCCAGCACTACGGTGCTCCTGTGGGTGTGGGCCCTAGAACTACTTACCCTGTAAGTGACTTGCTTGTAGGTTCTCCCGAAGTCTCCTAGAACTCTTAATTTCCAACCGCGACTTGCCCCATTGAAGTTAACGGCGATCCGCGCCTGTGTATCCACACTGCACGCGTCCCCCGTGGGTCCTTTACTTACCTGCCTTGGGTGGTTTCGTGAGGCCCCAGCACTTCTGAAGGCCCTAGGCCTTGTCTCCCTGCAAGTCGTTGTTGCTAAGTCCCTTTTTAGTATATGGTCTGGTACGCCCCTAGGGCCCCAGCCATATTTTGTGCTTAACTTATTGTGAAACGTTGATTTGCGCATATGTTTGTCTTCTAATCTCATAAAGAGATTAGTAGAGAGTTATTTAGAAATAAATACATATATATTTGATATATATACCTGTGTGGTGTCTTTTCATTTGGTGATTCAAGAGATTATATGGTAAAACAAGCTGCTTTACATTCCTTCAAGACTTAGCCTGAAGGCTGCTCTCCACAGCTACCACTAGGATAGCTTTCTTTAAAAGGTTGTCTTAAACCTATCTACCATAAGAGTCGATTTGCCCTGGTGCAAGGTGTCCACTTTAATTAGTGAACAGCATATACCAGGCCAACTTCTCACACACAGTCACTGGATGATGTCATCAGTGATGTCATCAGTGATGTCATTTGAGATGTCATCAGTGATGTCATCAGTGATGTCACTGACCATGTCATGAGTGATGTAATATGTGACGTCATCAGCAGTGCATTGCGGGGGCGCGAGTTATAGTTACCTGAACTAACTATAACGGGGGAATTTCACGGGTTTTGTACGAGTGCAATGTCCAACTAACTATAACTGTCCCTAAAACCTTATGGTTTTTTCAGTGATTTTTTAAGGTTTTTTAAATGCAAATTTCTAACTATAACGTGCCTGAAACCTATGGTATTTTCAGTGAATATATATATATATATATGCCAAGGTGTATTGAAGAATGAGTGGGTGTGTAAGTGTCTGAATGGATGATTTAGTAGGTGCGTGACTGACTGTATAAGTGAGTGATTAAACATGTGTTACTGAATGCATGTGTTTGTGACTAAACTGTGTGAATGTCTGTATCAGTCTATCAGTTGGTGTGTAAGCGGCAGCATGGGTTGGTGAGTAGCCACATGAGTGTCTATATGGGTTTATGATTGGTTGTCTGAGTATCTGTATGGGTGCCTGAGTGTTCTTGTGGGGGGGTGACTCTTTGCATAGATGTGTGAGCGGGTGATTCACTGGGTGTATGGGTTCAAGAGTGTATCTGTGAAGGGCTGTATGGGTGGGTGAGTGTGTGTATGGGTGTGTTGGTGAGTGAATGGATGTCTCAGTGGTACATGTGCGAGTAACTACATATGTGAAAGGCAGTATATGTGTGTGTTGGAGTATATAAATGACTATATGTGAGAGTGAGTGATTGTAAGAGTGGCTGTATGGATGAGTGTGTGCTTGTATCAGTGATTGTATAAGAGAGTAAGTATGTGTTAGTATCTTTCAGAATAAGTGAGGTGGTGTGTGTATAACTGTATAGGTGAGTAAATGGGAGTGTGATTGATTCTTTGCATGACTGACTAGGAGTGTGAGTAACTCCATGGGTGAGTGGTGGTGTGTGAATGTCTGTATAGGTGTATGAGTGCATATGATAGTGCTGTATTGATGAGTGACTGCATGTATGAGTAACTGTATGGATGAATGAGTGGACATGTGTGTAGACCTAGGAATCAGTGAGTGGGTATGTAGTAACTGGTATTGGTGTGTCTATGGTTTCGAAAATGGTAGTCTGCATTTTAGAGTGGGTGTATCAAAGGTTGTATTAGAGTGTGAGGCAGTGTATCAGATTATTACGTGGATATTGTCATCAGTGATGTCATTTCAGATGTCATCAGTGATGTCATCAGTGATGTCACTGACCATGTCATGAATGATGTAATATGTGACGTCATCAGCAGTGCATTGTGGGGGCGCGAGTTATAGTTAGCTGAACTAACTATAACGGGGAATTTCTATGGTTTTGTACGAGTGAAATGTCCAACTAACTATAACGTTCCTGAAACATATGGTTTTTTCAGTGAATTTCTAAGGTTTTTTAAATGCTAATTTCTAACTATAACGTGCCTAAAACCTATGGTTTTTTCAGTGAATTTCAATGGTTTTATAAATGCTAATTTCTAACTATGCCTACAAAGGTAGGACATGCGAAGAAAGAGGAAGAAAAGCGCAGAAAGAAGCACCACAAATGCAGAAAGAGACAACAAAAGTCCAGAAAGACGAAGAAAAGTGCAGGAAGAAGCAAGAGATGTGCAGAAAGAACCAACAGAGGAGCTGAAAGTCCTCCTGTGCCCCCAACGTTTTGCTGACGGGAACTGGTGGTAACTGACTCTGACTAACCAGGCCTAGAGCCAGTGGTATGCTAAAAGACACTTAGAATACTGTGAAAACACCTACATACACTAGGGAACACTATGCGTTGGGGTACCCCTGTGATTAGCATGACCTCCTCTGTATTTGCCATGAGTTAGTGCCTGGGTCATTGCATGAGTACATGGGTACTGACTGGATGATTAGAGTACTGCAAGGAGAGTGCATGGTGAATTTATAAGTGCTTGGGTTTTGGCGGAGTGATTGCATAAGTACACACATGTCACATCAGGCCCCGCCCCCTCCCTAAATTATGGCTGTCTTTTATTGCTGAACCAAGGTGTGGGGGGGGGGGGCATTTCCATTGCTTGCATTTAGTTTCACTGAACCCGTGCTGCGTCACTGCTGCCACTTTCGGGCTGTGCAACGTGCCTTTTTCCCATATGTGCACTACTCTTATTCTCCCAGGCTGTGCCAGCCTGGAGGCGCTATTGTGGGGGTCTGACCCTGTACCCTTTTCTTGTGCTCAGTGCACTATGGTCAAATGTCTTTCCTTCCCAAGTGCACCCCGGAGCCTATTCCCAGAGTCTCGTCTCTCAGCCAGGGTCAGACTGGTCCAGGACCACCTGGCAGTGCCGGATAGGCTGGTGTTATATGTCAGTGTGTGGGCCGGGAGGCACTCTGGCTGGCATGCGGGAACCAGCTAAAATTGCTAGAAAATCGGAGAGTCGAATCCGATGGTAATTCCCAAACTCCCCTGCTATTTCGCTACGAATTTCTTCTACCTTCAGCAGGCCAAGTGAGGAGGCGAAAAAATCGAGACCCGCAGAGTTACCCTCTACTTTTAATCCTTATAGCCAGGCAACTAACTCCTGTTACTGGTAACATCAAGATTACCCGAGGACTCTTAAGGAGACCTCACATAAGGAAACCGTTCACTCTCCTAATCAGTGTTACGAACAGTTGTTTTAGCAGTATTAATAAGTTTATATTGCGCTTCTGCCGTTATTAAGCACTGTAAATAGCGGATGTTACTTTTAACCAATGTAATATTACTACATTACCATCCCGAATCAGCCAGGATTCGAACATGTAACTTGAAAATCACTGAATGTTGCGGCAGATAGCGTTCAGATCACAGATCCCTCATGCCAGCATGTGTGGGTGTTTTCGCGTTAAGAAACAATTTGGACGGTAAGAGAACTGCAAACAAAGAAACTATAACAAAATGAGCGCGAGACAAAGCACTTGCAAATGTCCTCCATAGCCTTCTTTTAGCTTCAGTGACTCCTGTGCAGTAAAAAGGAGAGATTCCAAACAAAATAGGCATGTAGGAGACCGGCGGCGGGAGCGGGAATACTCACCAATCCCACCCGCCGCTAGCGGAATAAAAAGCCACCCATACAGGCATAAACTTAAGCATGCAATACATACGAGTTTGAAACTTAAGCATGCATGCACCAGGGGGCGGGGAAACATGGCGGCCGCAAGCTAAACGGTCGCGGCCGTAATTCCCTCGGGCTATCTAATGGTCTCAATGTCGCAGCTGGAAAGGGGCCACGGGAGATGGTCTAATTAAGGAATCCCCTCTGCTCCTACCTTGAGGCGCTGTGCCTCCTTTCTCCGCGTCTGTGTGCCGGGTGGTCTCTCTGGCGTTCTGCCGGCTCGGCGTGCAGTGGCTCCCGCATGGCCCCGGACATTAGAGGCGGCTTAATGGCGCTGTGAACCTCGCGTTGGGAAGGTGCAACACGCGAGTGGCAGCGCAGCGGTACTGCCTGCTTCCAGCTCCGGGTTACTGGAGGCAGTGTCAGTACCGGGGATTACACATGCGTCAGGACCAGCGGTGACAGTGAAGCAGGAAGGAATGCAGAATTTAATATTCAGGGAGGGCGTATTGACTTTAATCCCTGCGACAAGGCTGCTGTAGTCACCTGGAGAGGAGGTAAGGGCAATCTTGGTGTATCGAAGGACTGTTCTGTTGATTGTGTGTCTTTGTGCTATCAAGAGAAGACTTCTGTGATTTATTACTCGCCTGACAAGGATAAGGAAGAGGCTTGTTATAATTGCCTTAACTGTATGGAGATAAGTGAGGTTCAGATTGTAGGTACTGTTGCTCCTAAAGTTAGTAGATACACCTTGCGAGCTAGGGCAGCTCACTCCTCATCTAATACCGATA
Organism: Calotriton arnoldi; assembly: GCA_963921515.1. Classification (NCBI taxonomy): domain Eukaryota; kingdom Metazoa; phylum Chordata; class Amphibia; order Caudata; family Salamandridae; genus Calotriton; species Calotriton arnoldi. The sequence continues at coordinate 632,616 of CAWUFW010009493.1, forward strand.
TTATACAGTCTATACTGCCCCCTCGAGTTTCCCCCCCTGTCTTAGACGTAAGGGTCTCAACTAAACATAAGGGGGAGAGCGTAGAGCCTGCTATCGCTACAAAGAGGAAAGAGGGGGGTAGAGGCAGGGGTAAGAAAGCACTGTCTTTAAAAACGAAGATAACCCCCTCATTAAAGACATTTTACAAGGTGATGTCTTCCTCAACAACTCGGGATCCAAAAAAGGGAGGCCTCCAAGATAGTTCTCAGGACGGCTTATGTACCACTAGTAGGCAGCAAGTAGATTCTACTCAGAGTAAGTCGTCTGATACGCCTGCTACTCCTGCTACTCCAATTATCGTGCAAAGCAACATGCAGCCATCCGACCATCCGAAGGATCAGTCGGTGATTTCTGAGGATACATTATCTGCCATTCATCCTGCAGTTGGATTAACTAATAGGTTTTCCGTCCTGGCATCTCAAGATGATCGACAAGATCAACAAAATCCCACTCAAATTTCCATTTATGAGTCTGGTGAATCAGGGGCCATGTCTAGTTCTTTGGCGGACATCCTATTGGCTCTTAAGGATGAGATGACTAGCAGGTTTACAGTTTCGGATACAAACCAGGCCGCGATTCAAACATCCTGTATGGTACTAGCTCAGAAACTGGAGGAAGTCTATTTAAGAACAGACGCATTAGAGTCAGAGATCCCGAAAATTAAAGAGGCCCTACTTTTTTATTTAAAAAAAAAATTTTTTTATTGAAGTTTTCATTAGTTCCATTCAACATGGAATTACAACCATACAACAAAACGTCCAGGCATTACCTCCAGATTACATCATAATACATCATTATGGTTATTGATTAAGAACGTACATTACTGTCACACATATTACAGTCGTACAGTGATGATATAAAAGCTAAGCAACTTTTACTTGCAGAACATCAGGGTGCGTACGCAAATACTCCGTGAGTGGCGTCCAGTAGTCTCTTGGCCTCGAGCCAGATGGAAGTTCTTCCTCATAGGTTTTTAAGGTGTCCTTGCTGTATATCATATCTTTCAACCACAGGCTACTGTCCGGGGACACTCTACTATCCCAACTGAGAGATACTCTTCTCTTCGCCAGTAGCAGTGCAATAGTACAAAATTTTCTCGCCATGGCACGTAAGTCTTTCACAAGACCTAATAGACATATTTGCACTGTGCATTCTATCGTACATGACAGCATTTCGCCTAACAATCTTATGACATCTCCCCAGTAGGTTCCCACTTTATTACATCGCCATGCTAAATGCAGAAAGTCTGCATCGTCAGTCCCACACCTTTTACATCGTGCATCCTCCCGCAAGCCGTATTTGTATAATTTGAGTGGTGTGTGGTATGTCTGGTGCAAGTATTTATAATGTATTATTCTGAGGTTGCCATTCGGAGTCAACATACCAGTTAACACACAGCAGGCTGTCCAGTCTGCGTCTTCCATTGGTGTTTCCAGGCATGCATTCCATCGCTCTTTGGCTTTCATTGCAGTTCCAGCAATATCGTCTTGCATTGCCTTATAGAGCCTAGATACCAGTTTTGTGCAACTCGGGTTTTCAATAACCATTTGTAACGCCGCTAGTGTTGGCGGCTCGGTGGGAAATGTTGGGTATAGTTTCCGGGCTGCACCTCTTAGTCTATGTATAGCCAACTTAAATAGTAGTGTCTGATTGCTAATATAATTGAGGCCAGTACACTCCAAGAAGGTGCTATTAATGTATAAATCACCCATCGTAACTATTCCTGCTCTTCGTAGCACATTCATGCTTGCCTCCTCTTGCGTTACTGACATAGCCTGGTGATGTTCCAGCGGTAAGGCCGGCGCATATAGGGGAAGTTTACTTGTCAATCTCCCCATACAGTGCCACGCAGAATTGGTGGTGCGTATTGTGTTAATTTCAGTTCTGTCTATATGTGGTCGCCTGTGTGTAATAATGCTATTTAATGGCACCGGGTGAGCATCTCCATCCTCCACCGCTACATGCGCCATATAGGGCATCGGGTGAAACCAATAGTGCGCATATTGCGCTTGTGCGCATAAATAGTATAACAGGAAATCCGGCGCCGCAAAACCGCCCCTAGAGAACGGAAGAGTCAGATCTCGCATTTCAATTCGTGCTTGCTTTCCAGCCCACACCAACCGCACGACCAGCGCTTTCAACTTTCCAAACACGGATGCAGGTGGTGTGATGGGGATATTATTAAACAAATATAACATTTTAGGTAGAATCACCATTTTGACTATAGCTATTCTGTCGGCCAGCGATAGGGGCAGCCTCAGCCATCTCTCAATTTGTTCCTCCAATTTTGTTAATACCACACCATAATTAGCCCGAATCACAGTTGGTGGGTCTCGGTGACAGTAAATCCCTAGATATTTAACAGGGTCCATTTGCCATTCCAGTGGGTATTCCACTGCATGGGGCACAGTAACGTCTGTTAGTGGGACAATAATGGATTTGCTCCAATTTATCTGAAACCCTGACTGCCTGCCAAATTTAATATATTCCCGTATAAGGGGGGATAAGTTTTCTCTAGGTTCTCTGATATACAGCGCCATATCATCCGCATATAGCGATATGCTTAGTGGTCTCTGTGGGAACTGCAGTGCCGTGCGTTGATGGCCCTGTCGGATCTTACACGCTAGTGGCTCCAGCGCTATAGCGAATAGTAGAGGAGATAACGGGCAGCCCTGCCTCGTGCCCCGGGAGATTTGTATTGGATTCGATACATGGCCATTTACTCTAACACACGCCACTGGTTTTGTATATAAAAGTTTTATCCATTTTAGGATAACCGGGGGCATGCCCATTTTAGACAATACTGCGAATAGATACCTCCATTCAATCGAATCAAAGGCTTTGGCGGCGTCCAGTAACACCGCCGCCGCCTCTAACTCCGGATTGAGCTGATGTGAGAGGGCAAATAGTGTGCGCAGGTTGTGCGAAGTGGACCTTGTTGGGATAAAACCTGATTGATCCAGCAGTACTATAGTTGTCATTAGTGGCTGTAATCTTTGGGCCAGTATTTTCGCCAATATTTTAGCGTCAGTATTTATTAATGAGAGTGGGCGATATGACCCACACTCGTTAGGTTCTTTACCTGGTTTCAAAAGTGCTATCAGCATTGCCTCACGTAGGGTAGGGGGGAGTATTTCTTTCTCAAATGCCTCCTCATACATGCTTGCCAGGTATGGGCAAAGGAGTTCAAAGTATTCTTTATAAAATTCGGCCGTGAAGCCATCCGGCCCCGGAGCCTTTCCATTCGGTAGTGCCTTAATTGCCACTCGTATCTCTTCTTTCTCAATGGGTTGTGCCAGGATCTCCCTGTGTGCATCAGATAACCACACTATAGCTATATCTTCCAGGTACTCTAGTATCTCAGTAGTGTTAGCTGAGTCCTTAGTGGTATATAATTCACCGTACGTGTTCTTAAATGCTTCCAGAATGGCAGGTGTGCTGGTGCATAGGGTGCCATTTACATCTTTAACTTGAACTACTGTATGCGAGGGGCGATCTATGCCAATTTTTCGTGCCAGCATAAGGCCTGCTTTCCCTCCTTCTCCGTAGGCTCTGGCCACGTATCGCTGTGATACGTACTTCAATTCACTGTCAGCATATTCTTGGTATTCGGACAGTCTGTCTCTAATAGCGGCTAGAATACCGGGTGTAGGTGCCCTTTCATATTCCCTTTCCAGCGCCGCCAATTGCTGTTCGCATCTAGAAAGTTGTCCTCTTATGTCTCGTAGAATCCCCGCTTGTGTGCCAATGCATATACCGCGTATGGTTGCCTTAAAGGCCTCCCACAGCAGGCCTGCATCATTCACTGATGAAACATTTATAGTAAAGTAGTCTGTTATAGCTTCTCTGATTGCGTGGTTATATAGGGGATCTAGCAGTGCCTTAGAGTTAAATCGCCACAAATGGGGCGGTGGTATATAATCTGGTAAATCGAGGGTAAGTAATACTGGATTGTGGTCCGATAGTGTTTTTGGTAAATGAGTGACGCTTTGTACCCATGTGCTGGCTAGTTCTGTCATCAACCAATAATCAAGGCAGGACCAGCAAATTGTGCACCGCTGAAGTATGTGTACTTTCCAAGTTATGTGGGTGACGTTCCCGCCATATATCTATCATGCGAAATTCGGTTTTGCCATCCTGCAATGCTTTGACTGCCTGCTTGTGTGGTTCCGTCGTGCCAGTCGACCTATCTAGTCTGGCATTTAGCGATACATTGAGGTCCCCTCCCCAAACTAGTTCTATATCAGGGAGTTCCCGTAGTTCTCTCCAGAGAGTCCGGAAAAATTCAGGGTCATCTGTGTTAGGACCATAAACGTTAACTAGGCCCAATCGGTGCCCTCGTATATGACCCACTACAATTATGTACCTGCCCATGTCATCAGTAATCGTCCTATCTATGCGAAATTGAACTCCCTTCTTAACTAGTAGCAATACTCCCCGTGAGTATGTGGAGTAGGATGATGCACGTACTTCTTCCGCCCATCTACTACCAATTCTGCAGTTCCCGATTTTTGAGAGGTGAGACTCCTGAATCAAGGCTATATCCACCTGGTGCCTGTCAAAGTAAGCAAACATCTGCCTAATTTTCTTCGGATTGTTATATCCTCGTATGTTCCAGGTGAGAAGTCTAATGTGGTTTAACCTCTTATTGGTAGACATGTATCTGAGTGTATCTATGTGCTATTAGTGAAGTCATATATCCACCTGTACTATTATTTGTAAGGTACATTCTTTGTGATATTAAGCCGTATCGTGGTTTGCCTGGTAAACAATAACAATCCCCGAACCCCCCACCCACTCCAGCATCCCAAACATGCCAAAGACATACCCAAATAGAACCAATAACAATCAGTACAACTTTGTCGGGGGACACCCTCGTGGAGGGCTACTAGGTGCTCACTAAAACATCCTCGATGTGAATGTGGCCAGATTATATATCAACATTATGGCCTTTGCCAAATTGTATTGCCCATTTTTAAAATATTAAACGCCTCAGTGCTCTTTTAACATCCCAATGGATATTGCATATACAACTAGTGTCCCAGAGCAGTTCCTCCGATCCCTGTTGTATGTGACCTGCAGTTTAGCACCAGCTTTTTCCTCAGCCACATCTATACCATCGTTTTATAGTTCAGTTATCCTGACTTATGCCGCCCTTATAGTTTTAAAGCTGGTGCTCCAGCTTTACTTCATAATCCCTTGCTGCGATGTTCAAGATATAAGTCCAGTGTTGCTTATAACGTTTTTAGACATTGCTCTTACCTCAAAAGGGGTTTCTCGGGTCAATCGGCTTCTTACCCCTCCCTCAGCGTTTGGCGAACTGTATCTTTTATCGTAGTTTGAGAATAGTCTATTGTTCAGGACCCATATTCCATTGCCGGTTGAGAGGATTGTGTACGTGATGGTGACCTTCTTCTTGGGGTTATCCCCTTCAGGTAGTCCTGTGCTGCCTTCGGTGTGAGAAAAATCTTCGCGTGCCCATCATGTGTTACCCTCAGACGTGCCGGATACAGCATGGCGTATTCTATTTCCATCTCTCGTAGCTTTCTCTTGACCGCTTGGTATTCTCGTCGTGCACTCTGAACTGCAGCCGTAAAATCCGGGTAGAAGGCGATATTGTTGCCTTGATATTGAACGGATTGTCGGTCGCGCGCAAGCCTCAGGACCACGTCGCGATCTCTATAATTCAGAAGCCTGGCTATAATGGGTCTTGGTGGTGCACCTGGCGGAGGTCTGGTTGCTAGTGTTCTGTGAGCACGTTCGATTATGAACACAGGTAAAAACTGTTCCGGCCCAAAAATATCTTTTAGCATATTTTCCACGTATTGTTCCATCCGTCCACTATTTGTGCTCTCTGCGACTCCCATAATACGTAGATTATTTCGGCGAGACCTAGCCTCCAAATCTTCGTTCTTGTTTCTGATGCTCTCCAAGGCTTTTTCCATGGCTGCGCATTTCTTTGTCGTCACATCTGACTCGTCCTCTACCGTAGACAGCCTCTGTTCCGCAACATCCAGCCTCTCTCCTTGTTTGTCCAGTTTTGCCGCCATACTGTCCACGCGGAGTGTCAGGTTATCGATCTTGCCATCTATATTTTGTAGACTTTGTTGTATGGCCTGTAGTGCATTTTCCATGGACATATCTTTGGAGGATGTTTCCAACTCAGTATCAGAGTGAGTCGACGTAGGTTTAGTTCCTCGCCTCCCTTCGAAGGTCAGCTTTGGCTGTTGTTTGTCTGGTTTTCCCATGATTTAGGAGGTACAGACGTTAAGCTCAGGACTGCTGTTCTTTGTAGATTCGGGTCCACCGCCCACAGGTGTATCTTTGTGAGTGTGAGGTCACCAAGCAATGTTCCGTATCCCTAGTGCGTATCTTTCGAGCTATCCATCTGTAAGTGTATCGTAATCCCAGCACATTAAGTCCTGCAGGGGAGGGAAGCCTTCAGTTACTTCCGGCACTCAGTATGCACTTATATATACTGTGCCCAGTGGCGGTTTGTCTGGCTGCTGCTAATTTAACACCAACTCAGTAGGTGTCACCGTTGAAGTGTATCCCCAGGATCTGCTAAAACCTCACACCAGCCCTATGATTAGGATTCACTAGGCAGGTTTAGCAGTGGAGGTCCGTCAATTACCTGCAGATTCATCAGGCGCCATTTTGATTTTCGTTTCTTCACTGTGCTTCTCTACTACTTGTCAGTTGATTTACGGTTGGGATTTTCTAGTGGTTCTCACTCCGGCATTTCCCCTTTCATCCACCTTATTCAGTACATGCGCCTCGTGGTACATGCAGTTGCTGTGTGGGTCGAGCGCTGCACCAGCAGTCCGCCATTTTCTCATCGGCACCCCGCCGGAACACTAGACCGCGCACGTCGCATTTAAATCGGGGCATACCTTTTGAGGAGAATATGGTGCATTTATGATCGGAGTATCAGATTCCGATGTCACACATTATGCGCTTCTAATCACAGCGCGGCAAGTCCTGTCAGCAAGGGTACGGTGGCTTTTCCGGTCACCCGCTGTGGGCACAGTTTGTCTCCGCCATTCTGTGGTCGTGCCCGCTCAGCCCACGGCGCCACCGGGAGTTCATGCACGCTTTTTAGTAGTGCCGCCATCACAAAGCAGGGGGGATATGCACTCACCCTTCGGTCGTCTCAATGTGGACACAGGTGCAGCGTCGCTGCCAGATGTATGTAACGATCGTCTTGATCGGTCCGCTATTTCACGGCTTCGCCGCCATCTTGTCTCCACTTTCAGTGCATCAGGCGCGCTCCTGTATTTTCGGCTGTTTACTCCGCCGCTACTACCGTTTGCAGGCGCTTTGGCAGTTCATCTTCTTGCTGGCATGTTCCGATGTATGTAACACCCGTTCCCGAGTGTCAATACGGCCAATGAAGCGTATTATTGCCGGATTGTTGTTCTGGCCAGCGGAGCAGCACTAAGGTTCAGCCATTCCGCAGTGCGCACTCTAGCGCCCCAAAGAGGCCCTACTTAGTTCAACAGCAGGTATGGCGAAGCTAGCGGCCCAGAATAAGGAATTAAAAGACGACCTTGAGCGTCTGGAAAATCACTCGAGGAAGAACAACCTGAGGCTCATCTACATACCTGAAGCGCTTGAGGGAACTGACATTAAGGAGTTTGTAATTTCTTTGTTGAAAGAAACAGTGTTGAAGAACTCCCCCGGTATTGCCCTTGCACAGGAGATACAGCGGGTGCATCGTGACCCGTTTAAGAGAAATCTGGCCAAGCAGAAGCCCAGGAAGATCTTGGTTAACTTTTTGACATATACCGTTAAGGAGGAAATTTTAACCTTAGCTCTCAGAGAAGGTATTATAACATCTAAATCATGCTCCAATCCTTTCTCCTTCTCTATTAGATCAGACATATCCCACATTACGGCAACAAGACAGTGGGAGATGGGGAGGAGATTGGAGGAATTGAATAGTCTGGGGGCAAAGGCCCAAATGAGGTTTCCCGCATCATTGCGTATAATGTGGAATAACCATATGTATCAGTTCCGTACGTTGGAGGAGGTAGACGCTCTCATTTTTAAGATTAAGAATGGGGGTGGAGTATAAAGAGGGGTAGGCTGTTAAGGAGAGTCCCCAGTCAGTCCCTAGCCAGTGAGACTATAGATCTAAATGTTAAAGTAATTCCTTTTTTCTAATGCCCGAGGGGGTTGAGGCCAAACAGGCTCAGCCTAATAGAAGGGAGGGTTGTCCATGGGTTGAGGGGTCACTGGGTGGGTGGGAGGAGGGCGGGGGTGCACGGGGTGGGGAGCAGTGGGTAAGAAACAAAAACAATTCCTCATTCTCATGTTAATAATTGATTGTCTGTTTTGGGTTTTACAATCTGATGGCAGGAACCCCTTCATTGATGAGTGAGGTGAAATTTGTCTCATGGAACATTAATGGGTTAAGGTGCCCCGCAGACAAAGGCTGGTACTGAAATATTTAGAGCTCTCTCCTGCTCAAATCTGTCTTATTCAGGAGACCCATTTAAGCTATATAGAGTGCCGTACCATATTTTCTAAATATGCTTGGGTAAAATCTTTTTGCACCTCTGAGCAGACAATCCACAGTAAGGGGGTAGCTATATTGATGAAGCAGGGGGCAGGTTGCACTATTAAAACTGTTAAAACTGACCATTCTGGGAGGTGGATAGTGGCCCTGTTAGATATTGGAGGCTTAGAGCTGGCATGTGCTTCCTTTTATGGCCCCAATACCGACGATCCGGCCTATATCTGCAGATTACAATCCAAATTAATCGAAGTAACCTCCCCCTTAATCATTGGAGGGGATTTTAATGTTCTTTTGGACCCTCGAAAAGATAGATCAAATCAGAGTTACTATTTAGGGGCACCACGAGTACGTCGAGCCATGAAGAACATGCTGCATGACTTGGAGCTCGTTGATGTCTGGAGGGCAAAAGAGGGTGACAGAAAGGGGTTCACGTTCTATAGTAAAAAGCATGGCCACTATTCAAGATTAGACTATGTCTTAGTTGACAGGTCTAGTTTAGATAATATGTTAGGCATAACAGTACTGCCCAGTCATTTATCTGATCATGCCCCTGTGATGTTCTCTTTTGCTCGAAAAAGGCACAATCTACAACCCAGATGGACACTTAAGAGGTCCGCACTGGATGATCCTGAGATTATGAGGGACATTAAATTAGATACCCTAGATTATTTCTCTATGAATATTGGCTCGACTACCATGGATTTTGTCTGGGATGCCTTTAAGGCTAACCTGAGGGGCCGGTTACACAGTCTTATTTGCTCAAAGAATAGGGCAGAGACCAGGGAGCTACAGACTATTGAGGGGAAAATCCTTCAGTTAGAGCTGGAGAGAGACCGGTTTAAACAAGGGAGTCCTGAAAAGTTGGCGCAAGTACAGAGGGACTTGGAAGGTGCTCGGCAGGAGTATAGGGGAAGATTGGATCAGAAGTGTAGAGCCCAATGGTTAACAAAAAACATGCAGAACTTTGAGTACGGTGAAAAGGCAGGTGCTCTGTTAGCATGGAAGGCAAGAGTGGATCGATCTAAGAATAGTATTAATGAACTGATTATAAATGAAAACGGAAAGAAGTCTAGTAGTATCGAGGATATGCAAGCCTGCCTTCTCTCCCTATTTTCTGAGCTTTATAAAGAAGATACGGTGCCCAGTTCCGAAGCCCTACAAACTTGGCTGAGAGGTAAATCTTTGCCGACTTTGACGGTCGATAGCCGAGAATGTTTAGATGCCCCAATTACAGAGAGAGAGATTAAAGATCAGATAAATAAATGTAAAAATAATAAAGCCACGGGCATGGACGCGCTCCCAAGTGAGGTCTATGGACTTCTTTCGGATGAGTTGGTTCCGATATTGGGTGTTTTATTTAATTCAGTATACAGCTCGACAGGACAGGTACCTAGGTCCTGGAAAGAAGCAACCATAGTCCTCCTTTGAAACCTGGGAAGGACCCCCTTAAGGCGGACTCCTACCGACCGATCTCCCTGCTGAATGCTGATTATAAGATCTTTATGGGTATTCTAGCAGGGAGACTGGTCAAGTTGGTCACCAAATTGATTTACGCAGATCAAAAAGGGTTTATACCCGGGAGATATATTCAGGAGCAGACGCAACAGCTAATAGGTAACATCGATTTGGCTATAGCTAGATCGGATCCCTTGGCCGTGGTAGCCCTTGACGCGGCCAAGGCCTTTGACAGAGTGTGTTGGGCATACCTGATAAATTGTTATCAGGGAGCATCAACAAAGATCTTGTTAAATGGCTTGGTGACCTCCAGTTTTAACATCCAAAGAGGAACAAGACAGGGTTTTCCCATCTCTCCCTTGTTGTTTGACATCTATATCAAGCCATTGGCACAAGCAAAAAGACTAGATGAGTTAATTCTCCCCTTTAGATCGCAGCAATATAGTAGCAAGTTGGCCCTTTACGCAGATGACTTGTTGTTATATACTAGTAACGCAGGGGCAGTTATACCAAGGGTTGAAGCATTGTTGGAGGAATTTGGCTCCCTTTCAGGTTATTTGGCCAACACTTCCAAAACTGAGGTAATGTGCTGGAATATCGATGACTAGGAGGGCCTCATGAGTAAAGAGCTAAAGTATCTGGGCATTATTATCGTTAAGGATTTGGATAAAATCCCCCAGATTAATTTAACCCCTTCGGTGCTTATGACGAGCTGGACTCGTCATGGCACACAGTGCTCGTGTGCTCATGACGAGTCCAGCTCGTCATAAGACCACCCACGGGGGAAGCGCTGGCGCTCCCCCCGTGGGAATCCGATCGTCGGGTTTTTTTGAGGGAAGGCAGGGGAAGGACTTCCCTGCCCCCGCCACCCCCCGCCCTCCCATCAATGACGTCAGCGCGCGAGGCGCGCTGACATCATTGAGGGTTTCCCTTTCTTCCCCGACGCGCTGGAAGCCATTTGCTTCCAGCGCGTCGGGGAAATAAGGTGAGTTTTGGCTCGGGGAGGGGGGGTTTGATTCTAAAAGAGACATCGAGGGAAAGGAAAGGGTTTTCCTTTCCCCCGATGCCTCTTTTGTGCATTCCTGCTGCACGATCATGTGATCGTGCAGCAGGAATGCCCACGAGGGAGGGAGGGCGCAATTCGTGAGCGTGGAGATGTGCCTTCTCTCCATTTACACCCTGAAAAGTTAGCTGTAATACTTGATGGAGGTCTTTGCATCCTTGAATTTCTCGAGCGCAATGCTCGTGTAGTTCCTGTGACCAGGAGGTTCCTTCTCCTCGTCTGCCGCTGCGATCCTGCTCTGACCCTTTATAAACAAGAGGCATGTGAATGGGCCTAGAAGCCCCGCTCGTTTGGCCCCGCCACACATACACTAGCGGTATGGAACGTATGCCCGCCCTTCCCCCACTATGATGGACAGCTTACTCAAAGGATCCCGGTGCTTTCGGCGCGGTGGCAAAGTTACAGACACACAGGTCACTGGAGACAATTGTTCTGGTCCTTTACGCAGCTGTAGTGTAGGAAAGGCACTATACATTTACCCAACGAGGTAGCACTTACTGATTAGCCAGTAGAAAGTACTCCAGTTGAGTAGAGGTATTGCACAAAACGGTGGCATCTTCGTGGATAAATATGCAGGGCAGATGTGCCTTCTCTCCATTTCCAACGTGAAAAGTTAGCTGTAATCCTTGATGGAGGTCTTTGCATCCTTCATTTTCTCGAGCGCAATTCTCGTGTAGAATTCGTGAGCGTGGAGATGTGCCTTCTCTCCATTTACACCCTGAAAAGTTAGCTGTAATCCTTGATGGAGGTCTTTGCATCCTTGAATTTCTCGAGCGCAATGCTCGTGTAGTTCCTGTGACCATGAGGTTCCTTCTCCTCGTCTGCCGCTGAGATCCTGCTCTGACCCTTTATAAACAAGAGGCATGTGAACGGGCCTAGAAGCCCCGCTCGTTTGGCCCCGCCACACATACACTAGCGGTATGCAACGTATGCCCGCCCTTTCCCCACTATGATGGACAGCTTACTCAAAGGACCCCGGCGCTTTCGGCGCGGTGGCAAAGTTACAGACACACAGGTCACTGGAGACAATTCTTCTGGTCCTTTACGCAGCTGTAGTGTAGGAAAGGCACTATACATTTACCCAACGAGGTAGCACTTACTGATTAGCCAGTAGAAAGTACTCCAGTTGAGTAGAGGTATTGCACAAAACGGTGGCATCTTCGTGGATAAATATGCAGGGCAGATGTGCCTTCTCTCCATTTCCAACGTGAAAGGTTAGCTGTAATCCTGATGGAGGTCTTTGCATCCTTCATTTTCTCGAGCGCAATTCTCGTGTAGAATTCGTGAGCGTGGAGATGTGCCTTCTCTCCATTTACACCCTGAAAAGTTAGCTGTAATCCTTGATGGAGGTCTTTGCATCCTTGAATTTCTCGAGCGCAATGCTCGTGTAGTTCCTGTGACCAGGAGGTTCCTTCTCCTCGTCTGCCGCTGAGATCCTGCTCTGACCCTTTATAAACAAGAGGCATGTGAACGGGCCTAGAAGCCCCGCTCGTTTGGCCCCGCCACACATACACTAGCGGTATGCAACGTATGCCCGCCCTTTCCCCACTATGATGGACAGCTTACTCAAAGGACCCCGGCGCTTTCGGCGCGGTGGCAAAGTTACAGACACACAGGTCACTGGAGACAATTCTTCTGGTCCTTTACGCAGCTGTAGTGTAGGAAAGGCACTATACATTTACCCAACGAGGTAGCACTTACTGATTAGCCAGTAGAAAGTACTCCAGTTGAGTAGAGGTATTGCACAAAACGGTGGCATCTTCGTGGATAAATATGCAGGGCAGATGTGCCTTCTCTCCATTTACACCCTGAAAAGTTAGCTGTAATCCTTGATGGAGGTCTTTGCATCCTTCATTTTCTCGAGCGCAATTCTCGTGTAGAATTCGTGAGCGTGGAGATGTGCCTTCTCTCCATTTACACCCTGAAAAGTTAGCTGTAATCCTTGATGGAGGTCTTTGCATCCTTGAATTTCTTGAGCGCAATGCTCGTGTAGTTCCTGTGACCAGGAGGTTCCTTCTCCTCGTCTGCCGCTGAGATCCTGCCCTGACCCTTTATAAACAAGAGGCATGTGAACGGGCCTAGAAGCCCCGCTCGTTTGGCCCCGCCACACATACACTAGCGGTATGCAACGTATGCCCGCCCTTTCCCCACTATGATGGACAGCTTACTCAAAGGACCCCGGCGCTTTCGGCGCGGTGGCAAAGTTACAGACACACAGGTCACTGGAGACAATTCTTCTGGTCCTTTACGCAGCTGTAGTGTAGGAAAGGCACTATACATTTACCCAACGAGGTAGCACTTACTGATTAGCCAGTAGAAAGTACTCCAGTTGAGTAGAGGTATTGCACAAAACGGTGGCATCTTCGTGGATAAATATGCAGGGCAGATGTGCCTTCTCTCCATTTACACCCTGAAAAGTTAGCTGTAATCCTTGATGGAGGTCTTTGCATCCTTGAATTTCTCGAGCGCAATGCTCGTGTAGTTCCTGTGACCAGGAGGTTCCTTCTCCTCGTCTGCCGCTGAGATCCTGCTCTGACCCTTTATCCCCTTCGGTGCTTATGACGAGCTGGACTCGTCATGGCACACAGTGCTCGTGACGAGTCCAGCTCGTCATAAGACCACCCACGGGGAAGCGCTGGCGCTCCCCCGTGGGAATCTGATCGTTAGGTTTTTTTTTTGGAGAGGCAGGGGAAGGGCTTCCCCCCGCCCCATCAATGACGTCAGCGCGCGAGGTGCGCTGACATCATTGAGGGTTTCCCTTTCTTCCCCGACGCGCTGGAAGCCATTTGCTTCCAGCGCGTCGGGGAAATCAGGTGAGGTTTGGCTCGGGGAGGGGGGTTTGTATCAAAAGAGGCATCGAGGGAAAGGAAAGGGTTTTCCTTTCCCCCGATGCCTCTTTTGTGCATTCCTGCTGCACGATCATGTGATCGTGCAGCAGGAATGCCCACTAGGCACCAGGGTTTTTTTAATTTTTGTGTTGGGGAGTGGCCAAAAGGGCAAGGGTTGCTCCCCTTTTACGGGTGTGAATATTTTATTTATACTGTTAGGCCCACCTACCCCTTAGCTTGGCTGGTGGATTGTGTGTGGACTGGTGCATTATTTGCATATGTGATTGTAATGTTTTTTTTCCTCCTTTTTATTCTAGTGTAAAGCTTTTGATTCCTGTTTGCGGTTTCGGCAGTTGTGGTTCTGCAGTTTTGCGTAATTGCATTTATTTGGTAAGAAAAATATTTTTGTTGTGTGTACTCCAAATGAGTATTATTGTCATACATGAATGAATTTTTTTGTAAGTGGTGCCATAATGGCAGCATATTTGTTAGTGTTCAGAGCATGAAATTCTTTGCGATGTTTTGCATTGTCTTATGTGTAATTCTTTTTCTTCTTCTTTTTTAGTGGGATATTGTTGATCCTTACTGTGTCTGTGCAGAGTAGGTGGTGGTGAGTCTAGCTGCTTCTGTCACGTGAGTGGTATAGTGTTGGAGTATATAGGTCTTTGTGATAAAGCTACATTTTGTTTATTTCTTTTTTTTTACAAAGGGTTTGTTGTTGTTGACTTGTTTGACAAGTAACCTTTATTAGTAAGCATTATGGCTAGCCGTAGAATTACTGCTCAGCAGGTGGTTGGTTTGCTTCTTGAATCTTCCTCTGAGCAGGATTATGAGACTGACAGTGCGTCTGAGGGAGAGGAGGGAGGGGAAGATTCAGGCAGTGAGTTTTCTCTCCACATGGAATCATCGGATGATGAAGGTACTCTCAGTGCAGATGAAGTGCCTGATTTAGAGGAGGATACTACTGTGCCGATGGTGCAAGAGGCATCTGGATTGCAGCCTGGGGCTGCTAGGCTTCCTACTGGAAGTGCTGGACTCTGGGTTGATCCAAACATGGTGCAGCCGGTGTTGCCTGCCTTTAGTGGTTATGCAGGGTGTAGAGTGGATTGTGAACATTATTTGCCTATACAGTATTTTCAGTTGTTTATGGATGATGTATTTTTGGGTGAGATTGTTGAGCAGACTAATTTGTATGCTGAACAGTTTTTGAGGGACAACAGTGCCAGACTTAGGCCCCATTCTAGAGCTACCCGGTGGAGTCCCACAAATCTGGAAGAGATGAAGAAGTTTTTGGGTTTGACTTTTTTGATGGGTTTGATAAGGAAGCCGTCCATGGGTTCATATTGGTCTACCAGTCCCTTGATGGCAACGGCCATATTTCCTGCAGTTATGACTCGTGATCGGTATTTACTTTTGCTTCGGATGCTGCATTTTGTTGATAATGGTTTGGCGTTGCCACGAGATCACCCTGAATGTGACCGTCTTTTTAAGATTCGGCCTGTTCTTGATCACTTTGTAGATCGATTTTCAGAGATCTATACTCCAGGGAAAGAAATATCTATTGATGAGTCTTTGGTGCTGTTCAAGGGCCGTTTGGTTTTTAAGCAGTACAATCCTAGCAAGAGGGCACGCTATGGAATTAAGCTGTATATGTTGTCTGAGAGTAGGACAGGATATGTTTTTAATTTGCGTGTGTACACTGGTAGGGATTCCACTATTGACCCCCCTGGTTGTCCGTCCACTTTAGTAGGAGTTTCAGAGAAAATTGTGTGGGAACTTGCTAGAGGACTGTTTAACAGAGGCCACCATTTGTACCTTGATAACTTCTACACTGCTGTGCAATTGTTTAAGGAATTGTTCAAAGTGGACACTTTTGCTTGTGGCACAATCCGCTCTAACCGTAAAGGTTATCCAAAAGAGCTTGTTTGCAAAAAACTTCAGAGGGGACAGTGCAGTGCCTTGCGTAGTGAGGAACTGCTAGCTGTGAAATTTGTGGACAGGAGGGATGTGTACATGCTGACTACCATCCATGATGAGAGTACTTCACCTGTGGCTGTTTGGGGTCAGATTGCTGAAGTGCGCAAACCTGTGTGCATTTTAGACTACAATAAGCACATGGGTGGTGTTGATAGAGTAGATCAGAGGTTGGAACCTTACACTGCTATTCGTAAGTCTTACATTTGGTATAAGAAGTTGGCCATCCATCTCTTCAATTTAGCAACTTTCAATGCTTTTGTTGTGTTCAAGGAGTGTTCTCCTGCGTCAAAGTTGACTTTTGTTCAGTTTCAGGAGTCTGTCATAGGCAGCCTTGTTGTTGTGGAACAGGCAAGTGTTCCTAGAGTTGGAGTGGTGGAGGATGTGGCTCGATTGAAAGATCGCCACTTTCCTGATCACATTCCTCCTACACTCTCAAAAGACTTTCCCACTAGGAGATGTAGAGTCTGTTGGCGAAGAGGTACGCGGAAGGAGATTCGTGTGTACTGCCCTGAGTGTCCTTCTAACCCTGGGCTGTGTGTGCCTGCTTGTTATAGAGCGTACCACAAGCAAAAGAATTATTGGGAGCAACCATGAGTGGTAAAGTGAACTGCCTGGTCTGTAATGTTTAAGAATTGTTGTTCTGTTTCAAGGTTGGCATTAGTGCAATGTTTCTGATTTTGTGTTAGTAGATTTGTATCTATTTGCAATTTGTTTGTGTTTTCTTTTTTGTATAAAAAAATCCTAAATGTGATGGTGGTGTGTGTAGGCTGGTGCTTGGCTGGCGGTGTGCGTGGAGTGGCGCTCGGCTGGCAGTGTGTGAGTAGTGACTTGCTGCTGGTCACTACACACACTGCTAGCCGAGCGACACTCCACGCAATCCATCAGCTTGTGTGGTTGCTGTGTTAGGAATGTGGGTGTGTGAAAGTGATGGGCCCTTGAATGGCGCTGTCTGCTGGTGTGAGTGTTGTAATGTGATGGGCCCGCGGCTGGTGGTGTGAATGGTTTTGTATTTGTCACACGTATGAAAGGTGTATGAATGGCCTGTAAAGAGGTTGGTGCCTTGTCGTGGCTTTACAGCTCACGAGCTGTGAGTCAATGGTTCAGTTTCTCGTCCTTTCAATTATTAACAGTGCATTTCATTTTTGTGAAATCACTTGTTAATACAATTGTATATACTGAACCATCACTCACCCTCGTGCCAAATCCAACCAGTATGTGTGTGTGTGCTTGAGGATTAGATGGCTGTGCAGTAATATTTTTTTTTGTCTTTCTCAAGCAGGGTGTACCTTGTCCCTTTTTGTGAATGTTGTAATGTGTTTGTTTCATGCCTGGGGGTATGAATGGTCTTGTGTGTATCACGTATGAAAGGTGTGTGAATGGCCTGTAAAGCGGTTGGGGCCTTGACGTGGCTTTACAGCTCACGAGCTGCGAGTCACTGGTTCCGTTTTTTGTCCTTTCAATTATTGACAGTGCATTTCATTTTTGTGAAATCTCTTGTTAATAAAATTGTATATACTGAACCATCACTTGCCCTCGTGCCAAATCCAACCAGTATGTGTGTGTGCTTGAGGAATAGATGGCTGTGCAGTAATCTTTGTCTTTTTAGTCTGTCTGCCAAGGTGTACATTCCGTCTAAGAATAACCTACCAACTGTAGATATTGTCGTAAACGAAACACCCATGGGAGTACATGGTGATATCTCTCTTGTAGATCCCAACAAGTTATGGTACCCACAATGTCCTGCAAACCTCAAAATGTCTGTCACATTTTCCTTGCAATATTGTGCCAAAATTTTCACGCTGCAGAAATAAACAACACATTATCTCATTATGACCTGGCTTTACAAGGGGGTCACCTGGGTTTTTGGCCCGGGGCTCGGCGGCCACATAGGGAAACCTACCAAACCCACACATTTCTGAAAAGTAGACACCCGGGGGCTTCCAGGGAGGTATGGCTTGCGTGGATCCCCCAACGTTTCCTTACCCAGAATCCCCTGCAAACCTCACTTTTAGCTGAAAAAATCACTTTTTTCACACATTTTTGTGTGGGAAAGTGTGGCATCACTGGCCTCACACAAATTTCCTACCACCCAGCGTTCCCCCAGGTCTCCCGATAAAAATGGTGCCTCACTTGTGTGGGAGGCCCAAGTACCCGCGACAGGCAAGGGCCCACAACGTATTGAGGCGACCTCAAAATGGCCTTTCACAAAACCACCTGGTTTAGCAAGGGGGTCACCTGGGTTTTTGGCCCCGTGCTCGGCGGCCATCTAGGGAAACCTACCAAACCCACACATTTCTGAAAAGTAGACACCCGGGGGCTTCCAGGGAGGTATGGCTTGCGTGGATCCCCCAACGTTTCCTTACCCAGAATCCCCTGCAAACCTCACTTTTAGCTGAAAAAATCACTTTTTTCACACATTTTTGTGTGGGAAAGTGTGGCATCACTGGCCTCACACAAATTTCCTACCACCCAGCGTTCCCCCAGGTCTCCCGATAAAAATGGTGCCTCACTTGTGTGGGAGGCCCAAGTACCCGCGACAGGCAAGGGCCCACAACGTAGTGAGGCGACCTCAAAATGGCCTTTCACAAAACCACCTGGTTTTGCAAGGGGGTCACCTGGGTTTTTGGCCCTGTGCTCGGCGGCCATCTAGGGAAACCTACCAAACCCACACATTTCTGAAAAGTAGACACCCGGGGGCTTCCAGGGAGGTATGGCTTGCGTGGATCCCCCAACGTTTCCTTACCCAGAATCCCCTGCAAACCTCACTTTTAGCTGAAAAAATCACTTTTTTCACACATTTGTGTGTGGGAAAGTGTGGCATCACTGGCCTCACACAAATTTCCTACCACCCAGCGTTCCCCCAGGTCTCCCGATAAAAATGGTGCCTCACTTGTGTGGGAGGCCCAAGTACCCGCGACAGGCAAGGGCCCACAACGTAGTGAGGCGACCTCAAAATGGCCTTTCACAAAACCACCTGGTTTTGCAAGGGGGGTCACCTGGGTTTTTGGCCCTGTGCTCGGCGGCCATCTAGGGAAACCTACCAAACCCACACATTTCGGAAAAGTAGACACCCGGGGGCTTTCAGGGAGGTATGGCTTGCGTGGATCCCCCAACGTTTCCTTACCCAGAATCCCTTGCAAACCTCAATTTTAGCTGAAAAAATCACTTTTTTCACACATTTGTGTGTGGGAAAGTGTGGCATCACTGGCCTCACACAAATTTCCTACCACCCAGCGTTCCCCCAGGTTTCCCGATAAAAATGGTGCCTCACTTGTGTGGGAGGCTCAAGTACCCGCGACAGGCAAGGGCCCACAACGTATTGAGGCGACCTCAAAATGGTCACGTGGGTTTTTGGCCCCATGCTCGGCGGCCATCTAGGGATCCACGCAAGCCATACCTCCCTGGAAGCCCCCGGGTGTCTACTTTTCAGAAATGTGTGGGTTTGTTAGTTTCTATAAGGAAAACTTTAAGGATCTACACAAATGACCCCTTGCTGAATTTAGAATTTTGTCTACTTTTCATAAATGTATGGCTTTCCAGGATCCATTATTGGTTTCATACCCATTTCTACCATTAACTGGAAGGAGGTTGAAAGCACAAAAAATAGCAAAAATAGGCTATGTCCCAGAAAAATGCCAAAACTGTGTAAAAAAAGTTGGTTTTCTGACAAAAGTCTGCTTGTCCCTGAAAGCTGGGAAGATGGTGATTTCATCCCCACAACCCCTTTTTGATGCCATTTGCAGGGAAAAATCAAGACGCTTTCATCTGTAGCCCTTTTTTTGCCTTTTTCCAAAAAAACCAAATTTAGCTGTATTTTGACTAATTTCTGGGTCCCCTCCAGGGGAATCCACAAACCCTGGGTACCTTTACAATCCACATGATGTTAGAAAAAAAGGACGCAAATTTGGCATGGATACCTTATGTGGTCAAAAAGTTACAGGGGCCTAAGCGCGCACTACCCCAAATAGCCAAAAAAAGGCTTAGCACAGGAGGGGAAAAGGCCTAGCAGCGAAGGGGTTAAATAGGACGAGTAAAGAGATAGATCATCTATTTGCCAGATGCAAGAACCTCCCATTGACAATCTTTGGTAGGGTTAACTTGGTGAAGATGGTTATCCTGCCCAAGTTGACATACCTGTTTAATACGATCCCTTTAGCTTTCCCCAGTAAGGACATTAGTAAAATCCAAAGCAAGATCGGAAGCTTTATCTGGGCTGATAAGGGAGCTAGACTGTCCTGGAAAAAGCTGAGACGCAGGCTCACCAGGGGAGGGCTGGCTCTCCCAGATATTAGCTGGTATTCTATTGCCTTTCAGTTTAAAAACATCTGGATGTTACTTGTAAAACCGGAAGAGTCATCATGGGGGAGGCTATTGGGCAAGATGGTCATGATGGAGGGTGGATGCGGAGAAGAAGGCTTCCTATATAAGTTTGGGGCACCAAGGTTCTTTAAACGGGTGCGTCTGAAGGTTCTTAGGGCTGCCCTGGATATCTGGTTTAAGGACAGATGCAGATGGGGATTGGGTACTATTCGGATTTTGCACCCATTTGGGAATCCCCGGGGATCCCGCTCTGTTTGAAGGACAGTCTCGCAATCCCAATAAAAAGGGCGGGTATCACCATCTGGTCAGAGATTGTCTCTGAAGAGGGACTTCATCCATGGGAGGTATGAAGGGCTAAGGTGGGGTGTAGTTTTTCCAGGTTTAAATACCTGCAAAGTGCCTCTTGGTTTACAGCGGAAAAGGGAGACATAAGAGGAGATTGAAAAATGGAGCAGTTCTTGCAAACGGCACACCGTAAAAAGAAAGAAGTTTCTACTTGGTATAGGAAGATCATGGAAGCTGACGACATGGAAATCCCCCCGCAACATGAGGTCTGGAATCAGTCTCCTTTTGAGTCTAATATTGCAGACTTTTATGAACCCTCCTTGAAACTTCTCTATAAACATGTTAAACCGGCCAGTTTAAAGAAGAACCACTTCTTCGTGATCAATAGACTTTATTACACACCTGCTAAAATTGCTAAGTTTGCCCCTCTTTCCTCCCCCAAATGTCCAAGATGCAATCTTCTTAACGCTAACGACATACACATTTTTTATGAATGTCCTGAACTTAGAGTTTATTGGAAGGAAGTGGGGATGCACTATGTGGCATTTTTAAAGCCAATATAGTGGTGAATATCTCTCTGGTAATATTTGGAGATGATGGTGTGTCTGGGAGAAATCTATCGCAGCTATATAGAGGGTTGTTGTTATACCTGGTACTATTAGCCCGGAGAGAGATCTGCATGAAGTGGAAAGAGCCAAGACCTCCGAGGTGTGAGGATTGGCTTAAAGCAGCGTTCGCTATGGCCCGTTTGGATCAGGGAGAAACTAGGGAAAGTGAAGTGAACATCTGGCTGGCTCTAGTGATCTGGGGCCTGGATTTGAGATTGATATAATCCCCTCTGGTACGTTCCGGTCCAATGATTACACCAAGCCAACATCAAAGGGGCTGGTCTGGTTTGACCTAAGCGAATGCAACAGCCGTAGGGTGCACAGTTTGGTATGACGGCGTCATGTAAGATCTGCAGATGCTTATTGGTGAGATGAGGACAAAAAAAAAAAAAAAGAAACTTAAGCATGCAATACATACGAGTTTGAAACTCAAGCATGCACTACATACGAGCATCAACTGAAGCAAAAACACATAACCTTGGAAGTAAGAGGCAGATCCCTTAACCACTGTGCCGCAGTGACTCATGCCTGAATTACCAAACGGAAAGGAGCAAGCAGAAGGTTATTAACTGCAAACAAGAACTCAGTTATATAACCAATTTTATTATTAATATTATTATTATTTTTTTTGCCATATTGTTTACTGAGATTCGCCCAGAGACACAGGATGCTGAACCCCCACTGAGGCTTAAGCCTCGTTCCTACACCAGGGTCAGTGTCTCCGTCTTCTCCCTCGAGGAATTTTAATATTAGAATTTCCGAGACTACGGGTGTGGGATCTACATGCGCCTAATTTGCCCCAAGATCACGTGGCTTTAAGATATCACTTGAAGGTAAGACTGTTACATTCAGTATTGTGCCTCTTGGAAACCGCATGTGCCTCATACACCAGACATAAATAAATAGATTGAGACTCATGCCCGAGGGTAAGTCAATCCCCGTATTACAGAGCGCTGGCATCCCGTGGTAAAAACTATCGTAAATTAAGAAAAATTCTTTCACAGCGGTTTCGAACCTGTGAATCACTGTTTTTCTCCGCCAACCCTCCGCTCTACCAACTGAGCTATTGTAGGTGCTGGGGGAATGCGGTGAGCGTGGGAAAACCTCAGAGACGCTCACCGCCAACAAACAAAGGAAACTTGCACGGAGATGCAGAAGCAAGCAAGCGGGGGGGGAGCGGCAATACTCACAAACCGCTCACCGACCGCAACTACAACAGAATTGCACGGCAAATGCATAAACATGCAGCCAAAAGCGGCGGGAATACTCACAATCCGCTCACCGACCGCAACTATTTCCGAGGACCGAATAAACATGCACCAAAACCGAAGGTCGGGGGTTAGATGCCCAAACCAACGATGCTAACACAGCAGGCAAAGCATTGAAGCGAGTGGGGCGGGTGCGGACATACTTACAAACCCGCACGCCGCCCGAGAGTGAAAGCAGAGACGACATGCAAACTGTGGAGAGAGCGGGACAACTTGAAACCGGCTCCCCCGCCATCGGATCAAATACCGCAGGCAAAAGCATACAAGTGAGCGGAAGCGGGCATACTTACAAACCCGCACGCCGCCCGAGACATGCAACCTGCGAATCGAGCACAGATAAAAGGACGCGACTAGGCCGTAGGGGCTCCCTCCAGCCCTCACGGTTGCCTGTTAAACTCACCGAGCGGGTGAACGGCTTTTCGCGGAGTGCCAGACCTCCGGGCACGAACCACGAACGCTGCTGCACTCGCAGGCCCCGCCCACAGCCAGCCGGACTCTGCCTTGGTTCCGGGTCGCCGCGGGCAGCGCAGCGACTCAGCTGATCCCAGGTGTTCTCGGCGGCGGCCTCACGCAGGGGGGCACAAACTGGCGGGGTGGGCTCCCGCTTCGGTTTTTAAAAGTATAAATAGCCGGGGTGGGCACCCGCCTATTAAATAAGCCAAAACCGCTGCTCTTTGTGGGGAGACTGGATGTATTTTCTCTCAATGCGAGGCACAAGATGGCTGCCAACACTTCCTGGTTTGATGTGTTGGCAGCCAATTAGAGCCAAGCTTGTACTCGGGGGTTAGGCTCTGCCCAGATAAATATATATTTTTTTCTTTAATATCTCAAAAACTACTGAACGGATTTACACCATTTAAAAAAAAGGTCGCTTTCTGAACCAAGCACTACCATTTTGCCAAATGTGGTGTAATTCTGTTCAGCAGTTCGGGCTGTAGCCTTGCCTAAAGTTTCCTATGGGAAATTGATTTTTTGACTCTTATTTTTTGAATTTCTCAGCAACTACTCAACAGATTTACACCATTTAAAAAAAAGGTAGCTTTCTGAACCAAGAGCTAACTTTCTGCCAAACTTGGTGTAATTCCGTTCAGCAGTTCGGGCTGTAGCCTGTCTCAAAATTTCCTATGGAAATTAACACACGAAAAACACTTTTTGAGACCCCCCTTTTTTCTCCGCCCCCGCTTGACGAATCACCCCCAAACTTTCAGGATAGGTGCTGACCTGGATAGACCTTTTTTTTGGAGAATTTCACAAAGATTCGTTAAACGACACCAAAGATATTAGCAAATCAAAAAACGCTTTTTCAATAGAAACGAGGTCCTAACTATAACTACCTACTGGTGACCGCCAGTAGGTAATATACACAAATTGACAATTCTAAAAGCCAATCCCCTGTTCCCATCTTTATATTTCCCTTTTTGATGCTCTGTGTGACAGGGTTGATATTAATCCGTTTACATCAAAATATTTTTGCTGCATTGCAGTAGATGCATGCATACTTTTTGTAGTTTATGCTGCAAGGTAACACATGATGAGCTAACACGTCACCACAAAAGATTGCCCATTATGTTATCTTCATGGACTGTAAGTACTCAGTTGTTGAACACACATCGTATTCTTCAAAATGTGAAACATTGCAAAATATTCAGGATTATATATAGCATGTAATTTGTAGTTTTTTATGAAAACAATACAATTTTTACTTGGGGAAGTGAAGACCAGTCAGTCTTTAATCAGAAGTAGGGTAACATTGCTTTGCAGAAACTGTTCAACTTATGGGTGCCATTCATAAAGCTTTTGAATTATTTTCATTCATTTATAAACTGTGAAGTATACATTTTACATAACGACTACCCCTGCTCCTTTTCCTACGTGATAGTTTTATGTTTATCACTCTGATCTCCTATTGAGAGGCACAAAATGTGATAGATAAGATCAAATTGGATTGAATTTGGCTAGTTAGTGTGTTATGTTGTCACAACCTTTGTAAAGATTTTTACAGCAATATAACATTAATAATGCATCGCAACATGTAAGTAACATCACCATTTACTAGATGTCCCAAGAGTTACCAGATGTCCCCACAGTTATTCACAATGACAAAGGTGGTTGTGGATCTGGTGTTCTTTAGAGGAGATACAGTTTCTTCAAATATTTTTATAGCAGATGATATAAATTATATTATTTGCCTAGTATGTGCCTAATTTAAAGAACATATTTTGCAACTATCTGCCTCGAGGGACTCACTATAGGGATTGATTATGACAAATTGTTTTAAATACAAAAGCAGGATCTGTCACTATTGGTAAACATTTCTATAGAAAAATAAATTTGTTACCTTACATTATTGCCCTTGTAATGATAGACCATGGGAATTGTTCGGAAATCTCAAATTACCTTATTCCATATATACAGTATTTATTAAAAGAAATGCATTTTATTCTTCAGCATTCCTTGTACAATATTTTTAACAGATCGTGTGTCCAAGTTTTATAACAAGTCTAGCGTACACCCATTGAGTGATCCATCCAGACAATATACAAGACTGTTATTACTTAAGAGTTTTATCTCTTTATGTAGTAGATACTCTTACACCTTCATTTATCTGGGAAGGGACTCTTTCAACTAGAAGGTTGACACATCTTGACCTATGTCGTTTAGGTCTCTTCGGGGCACTATACAAGGACATGCAGGGGTCCCAATTTACAAAAGCATGTAGAAAATATCTACTTACTGATTAAAAATAAGCCAGGACGAAATTTTAATTACACTCAAGTAATCGGAATAATTTATTTATGAAATTACGCCAGCTTGAGTAATTAAGAGTAATTCGGGACAAAAGATCCTACAGAAGGAGCACACGAACAAAGAACCAAGGGCCAGATGTACGTACATCTGGTCACAAAATTACGGTCGTAAATTGCAACCAGTATTTTGCAACCAGTGTGGTAGTTTGTAATGCAACCTAAGTAGTAATAGGTCAGTTTGCAAATTACTGATTCGTAGTGAGTCACAATTCGACCTACCTTATGTATATTAATGTGGTTGGCTGAAAATTGGGACCTCTCTAGATATCGCAGCCATCAAAGGGATGATGGCTTGCTGCGGTCAGCAGTCCTCCATGTCTGTGATCAGCTGTGGTCCGTGCAGGTAACAGCGGTGTGGCGGTGTGGACGGGTTAGGGGGGAATTCGAGGGACGATGCAGAGGGAAAATGTATTATTTATTTAATTTTCCCTTGGCATCGTCCCTCAAAATCCCCCCTTACCCGCCCCCCCCCCCCACCGCTGTTACCTGCACGGACCGCGGCTGTCTGTGATTGCTTTTAAATAATGCGTTCTTTTTTTGTTTAAATGAAACCCAGTTTCCTTAAAGCAAAATGGGATGCATTTAACCCAAAAAAAATAATAGTGTAATTTTCATTTTTTAAGAGTAGGCATACTCTTAAAAAAACGTGTTTTCAACATTCACAAAGAGGTAGGAGTCCCTTGGGGACACCTTCCCATTTATTAATGGCTTGCCATCTCCATTGAGGAGGTGGTAAAATATTAATGTTTTGCAACTTGAATTTGGTAGCAAAACATTAAAACATAGCATTCCAATTCAGTATTTGGAAGGGACACTCTAAATATGCCCTTTCCAAATCCCAAATTGGTATTTGGTCACAAACCTGAATTGTGATTTGTTAATGTGTAACAGAATCACAATTGGGCATTTGTACATATAAAAAGGATTTTTTGCTGTCTTAAATGGCCCGTTTTGGGAATTGGGCCATTTGCAACTTCAAAAATGCTTCATACATCTAGCCCTAAGAGAACGTGAGCGGCTGCTGGCTATTGCTGTTCATGTCCTGTAGCAATCAGTTATATTTACTAAGCGCAAAATGCATGCTCTGGCCCATTTTGGATGCAAGGATGCATTTTGCATGAAGAAAATATCGCTAAATGCTGGATTACACTTTTCACACACTTATGTATATACAAGTAATTATACTAGAGAGAATTATGACACTTACGCCCATCCTTAATTAATAACAGTTTATCATCCCATGGTCCAACTGATAAGTGTGAAGCCCATCCAAGGGGGCGTTGCAAAGTCTGTAGTCAATTTCACATACAGTTGTGCAGTGTAACATCACATCTCATCTAGCCTACAAGACATATTTTAGTTTGTTCAGAAGAATTATAAACCTGTAAGACCATATCTCATGAGTATGTGGTTTCCATGCATTATGATACAGGCAGCCCATGGAGCCAAATACATGGTCTTATTTCTCAGGTCTTTGATCCAGTAGATGCCTATTCTTAATATTCTGGTAACCTTAAAAGGTCGGGACAGGACGTCCACTCTCTCTATGTATACCCATGTAGCAACTTCTCAGTCTAGTTAAGGATATAATGAACAACATGTTAAAGGGCCCAATTACGAGTATGGCAGTCCCAAGACTGCCGTACCCACAGTGACGGTCCAACCGCCCGATGACAAGTTTGGCTGTCGGACTGCTACAAGCCCGACGCAAGACTGCTGCCACTGCCAGGATCCTGGATCCTGACACGGCAGCGGTGAGCAAAGTGGTGATCAATGGCGGTGGTGCCAATGCCGGCACCGCCGTGCTGATCATGACCTGCCTTTCTGCCAATGTGTTCCTGGCAAGGACCCCGCCATGAGAAGGTTGGCGGAAAGGCAGGAAAGGGGCCCCAGGCAGGGCCCCAGGGAGAAATTGCCCATGGGGGTTTGTGCATGGGGACACATGTGCCCCTCTCTGCTTGCACTGTCATGCGTGCAGTGTGTGCCATACATGACATGGTGCATGGTACACAGTGCACTGACGTGCAAGTGGCTCTGCCACAGCACCAGCATATGCTTCAGGCTCTTTCTATGAGCTTTAGCATGCCGCCACCATGGCACCGCCAACACACTGCCAGCCCGGCGGTGTTATCGTAATATGGCGGTTGGGATGGAACCTGTTTGTTGGCGTTCTCCCGACCACCGCAGCGGCAGCCCGGCAGTCGGACCGCCCAAATCAGAATCAGGCCCTAACTGTTGTGGCCAGACTGTAAATCAGAATGAAAAGGGCAGTAACCGCAGCAGCTGTCCTACTCGGTGTGGGGGATGACCAACTTGAAATATAAATGCCAGTCCAGCATGGCTTTATTGTGTGCATCTGCATCTGGTTATGTAAACCTGTATTCTGTCACCTGAATCAAACTGTGAATGTTAAAAACGTCCATGGCTAAATGTTATAAATGGACTCAACATACAATGTGGGAAAGTAAATGACCAAAGCTGTGTTCTCACCGTGAATGGTGGACAGCTGAATAAAATTGTAAATCCTGGACTGGTGCACATCCCTATGAATTGTGAATGCCATGGAGGATCCATTCTTTACACAGCGGCTGTCTCGGCTGAAACAGATATCACATGCGTTGATCAATCATTTGTTAAAGTGCTGATAAGCCATAAAATGAGCCATGGCAAGGAATTTCCTGGGCAAATTCTGTATCTAAGGTTTCCTATTATTGCTAATGATGGTTGGAATTGTATAGACAATGTTGTAGCACTACCACATTGATGTTAACTATAATAACTGTGAAAACAATTATTAATCAGTATAGCATCTTCAAGTCCCAAAAGATGCCTATCGCTCAGCTTTCCCTTCCATCTTGTCCACGATTAGAATCTACTCATTAATAACAGCAACAAAATTCCCCAGGTGTCGATGACACACAGCTTACTTCAAAGTCTCCTCCACTCCAGACATCTGAAACTTCAAAGACTGACTGCACAGCATGCAGACCACAATGAACAACACATACTGAAGTTCAATATCACCAAAACAGAATGCTAATTATTCTCAAAGTCTCTTTACTAAAGAAAATAAAACTATTCCTCCAAGAAAGGGACTTCAGAACTGCTGTTTAAGCCCTTGAACTATCACATCTGGTTCATGGCAATCCTCTGCTCCAGGGCCTCCCAGACTCCACACTGCCACCCAAAGGGTATACAACATGTTGCAGCACACCTCAACAAGGACCTGAAGAAATACGACTGTATTCTTATGGAGCTTTACTTGGTTCCCCTTGCTGGACTGCACCATCTTCATAACCAGCTTCATCATCTACAAAGCCATCATGACCCCCTGATATCTGAACGGCAAGCTCACCATCTCTGGTGGCATTTTGCCCACGAGCAGCTGCGATGCTAACAAGCATGAGATGAAGAAGTGTAAAAAAGAGTAAACAGGGACACATGCCCTTTCCATAATGCACCAATATCCGTCACATCAGCCTTAACAACGCTCCAATTTAAAAAAGAGCTGAAGGTGCATTTATTTAAAGAATGCTTCTTTTTGACAAAGTAATTGCTCACTCAAAACCGAATTACTCTTCCAATCACTTGTTGAATGTCTTGTTGTCCTTTTACATGGTACAGCACTCCACTGCCTATCAACTAGGTCTGAGCTATAGCAACACCACATACATGCATACGTAGCAGCAATATACATGCCTAGCAATGATCAGTGGTGCAGCAGCCTTCCATGTATAAAATCTCAGTGAGGGCACATTATTACAACCAGTGATACTGCAACTTCTAATCTCCATGTCATAGTATATTTTATGGCCATGTTTGCCCTGCAGTAGAGCTTCTCTCACTCTCTGAGTTAATGTGATCATACCCAGTTCATCTCATGGGCCAGTTCTTGATAGCTATCCTGGAAGAGAAAGGAATGATTCCTATTGCTTGGACTCAGTTTGAAAGCAATGAAACCAATTAATAATGGTTTTATGTTGGAACCACCAAGCCATTGCAATGCATGGCTTTATAACACAGCCTTTACAACGACCCATTTTTACCACTGCATTCCTTTAGCTTGCAAGTCTTTACAACGAGCAACGACTTGCCTTAGGGGAAAGCGCTAGACCTTGGCGAGGTATCAATTACTATTCCAACTTCAGTCGGTGCAACAGGAGGGAAAGCACTAGACTTTGAAGTCCAATGCTGCTTTCCCTAAGGCAAGTCATTGCAAAGACTCTCGTGGTAAAGGAATGCAGTGGTAAAGACGGCTCGTTGTAAAGACCACGTTGTAAAGGCAGTACGTGGTTTAGACTTTGTTGTAAAGGCTGTTTCCCATTAAAAGTTAAACATAAAAAACATGCTTGTAGATTAGAAGATGAAAAAGGCACATACGGTTGTTTACTCTTTTGAAATCAGTGACAGAAAAAGTAGAATATCATTATTGTCATTCATTGCCAGCCACAAATCATCAACCATAAGCCCAATTCATAAAGCCATTTCAATACACATGTAAAAGTACGGCAAGCCACAAAGGACGGCTCCTCCATGAAAATCTAATATTATATCCACAAATATGAAAGTCAGGCCCAATTCGCTAAATTTACACCCACTGCTACTTAAGTATTACCAACGGCTCAAAGGTAGAGCCACAAAGCCTTGAAGTAAATCAGACACCACAATGAGTCTACTTATAGGAATTGCAATAAAATCCCACCCAAGCCAATAAAGGATAGGAAGAACACTGATAGGAAAAGGTCAAGAAATAAAATAAAAAGTAACAACTGTTTAAATCCATCCACAATGACCTCTATAACAACAACCATAAACAACATGAGAAGTGTTCCTCCCAGAGAGCAGCTATACTAAGTCAATCCATCACTCATGCATGGCTCATTTGGCCATCTGGTTAGCGAGAAGATGATGGGCTGACTTCAGGGGTGGTCCAAAATGGAAATGGAGGTGGGGAGATCCCAGGTGCTCACCTGGATATCCTGTGTGTGTGTGTGTATGTGATGTGAGACATAACATTGTAATTGCACCTAGGTGGGGTGGTGGTACTGGGGAGTCATCTGGGGATGACTGCAGGGTAGGTTTGTGGATAGGTTAATCCGGTGTAACTGGAACAAGCTTGGCCAGCGCACTTGGAGACTGCCAGTCTTGATGATACCTTAACAAGTGTGTAATAATTGTTTGCAAACACTGTGTAATTTTCAGCCTTGAGAAAGAGCCGTGACAATGCATCACCTGGGTCAAAACACATGTTGGATGAACCTGTCAACTTTATGGGCACCCCTTGCAGTATCTAAACTGCTTTATGAATTATCACATAGGACAATGAAGTCATAAAAGAAGAAAGGCAAAATAAGGTCAACAGAGAAAACCAAAGAAGTCTAAACAATGTATTTTTCTAACGTGCTACCATTATTGTGCTATGTGTTCTAGAAATTGCTTTGTTTAAACCTTTAGCATTTATGCTCCACTGTTGGTGTGTACAGTTAAAGCTCATTAAGCAGTAATAATTCTAAATATCGCATGGAGGTAAGGAGTACTTCTGAAGGAGAGGGGAATGTAGTGCATTCAATGCTTAGGGAACAACACCTGAGATGAACGAAGAGGTGAGACTCATATGGATTTAAGGGACTAAGTCATTAGTAAGTTTAAGGGCACAGGGGTGCCTAGAGAAGCTGACCAACAAAAACAATTGTAGAATTCCAACTTCAAAGATCATCGAAAACAAAAGTATGCCAAATTAAACGCCAGAATATGAAACATGTGCTCAAGAACAATCGTAGATTAGCAGACCATGTACAGACATAAATGCAAATCTGATATATATTAATGGGGAACACTATGAACACATGCTACCCAGCATTAATGATGAAGAGGCAAATTGAAAGAGGAGCACAATGATTCAGGATTTGGCTAATGCAAAATTACTTCATGCAATTTGAGTGCTGTTTCAATTTTACTTACAATATTAGCATTGATGATGGTTTTGCAATGCTTCATTTGTGCTTGGTAGTATAGCTTAGTCATGGAAAGCTACAGTTCCTGATATTATCATTCCAAAACTCTGTCCTTTTGTTTAATTCTGGGCTGTTCAGGGTTGAACTATTAGATACTGTTCACTGGCAGAGGAAGTTGATAGTAGATATGCAGTTCGTACATCTTTAACTTGGGTAGCTCAACTTTAAATGTTCCTTGAATTTTTGTGAGGTAAACTGGGTGTTTGACATCTGTAAAATGGAAATTGAAGGGATGAGCTTTTTCAAGGTCTGAAAAGGTTCCAGGGTCTTGAAGGTTGTTGGGTACTTTATCTGATAGCCTAACATGATGATCGGCCCAGTTCTTCAGGTGATGTCCATAGCTTACACTCTTTCACAATAGGTAAAGATGAGATGTACCAACTTCAAATCAAATCTTCGGATATCAGAATATCACAAGACAATTGCCTATTAATGTGCATATGTATATATGTATTTATATATGTGGTGTGTGGATAGCATGAACCTAGCCTAGGCAGAAGAGCACTGTAATGGGTCAAAAAAAACAAATGCACAGTCAATAAGTGATTGTAGGGGTATGTGGTTTGGAGAGTGGAAGTGGACTGTTACAGCATCATGATGTAGTGTTCTTTAATGAGGTGTGTCATCAGTTATTTCCTAGAATGGACATGTTTGGATTGTTCCTGACAGATACACAGATGTTGTTCCAGGTTCTGGGTGCATATATGAAGGTGGCATGCTGCCTTGTTTTTTGGTTTTTTGCACTTCTTTGTCTTCAGTGTGGTAGTGTCAAGATGCACCAGAAGAACAAACTGTCATCGCTGGATAAGATTTAGGGGGTAGGTGTATAAATTATAAGTGGGTTGATAGGTAAGCATTAGAGCAGAGAGATTGAAGGACTCCTTTCAACAGGTGAGGTGTTTTTGGTAGGGCTGTCTTTGAGGTCCTGAATGAGCTCTGCCATATTATGAAGCTGATATCAATTTTGATATTACGCCTAGGTAAGTCTGTTAGACAATGTTCTGTCTTACATAAGCTAGAATGTGGCCTTAGGTTACATCACCAGCATCAATGAAGTGGCCAGAGAGAAATTTGGCTTTAATAAGCGTGCATTTGATCTCTGATTCTGTAGAGATCAGAGTAGAGTGGCTGTTTTAATTATTCGATCAGAAGATGGTAATTCCATTGTCTTGTCTAAGTCTCAACCACAATGGACAAGCGCTGGACAAAAAGTTAGCAAGTGCTTTGTTAAATATATTAGGAAGTGCTATTCTAAATTCCATCTTGGCAGCGAGGAGAGTGGGTGGCTAGTGACCAGTCCAGTAGGCCTACAAGAATAGAAAAGTGTGCCTTGGAGGCGCAAATGACACTCAAAAAGACTTTGTTAGATGTGAGTTTTGTGAGCTTGTATACATGTCATTATCCAAATGACATACATCACTTGCTGGGTAGTCACTGGTAAATATTCTTCCTCGTAGTGCGAGACTGTGTAAAGTGTAGCAGTTCAAAATGGTTTTGCACACATTTTTGCCTCTACAACGTGCCACTGTCAGAGAGGTCTAGACATTTGAATCTTGATTTGAGATTGCAAAAAGGCTGCTCTATAATAGTGTGTGTCTTTCTGAGTGCAATATTGTATACTTCTTTGGAGTCAGTGATAGGATTGCTGTATAGCGTCATCAGCAGTTGTCTCAATCCACTCCTAGTCACCCTTGCCATAGAATAAATAATGTATAACGCATGTTGTTTGTCATTTGACATCAACTTTCAGTGGCTGCGTGTACCCATTTAGGTTGTGCAGACTTATCAATAGGCTTTGCCCATAAATACAAATCTTAAGATAGTGATAATTTTATTATGATGATGGTATTATGGCTGAAAATGTAAAATCCTGTCTACTTTCTGGCCACTTGGCTACCACATTTGTAAAGTAGTACATTTATCACATACTGCCTTCACATTAATGGTGTGTGTTCCTGCTCCTCAGCAGGTGTGTACATGTGTAATGTGTGCAATTTATGTCACCTCTGAGATGGAGGAAATTGACTGCGGCTGAGAAGCTAGCCTTAGGTGCTGCTTTGTTATGCTCACGATGATTTTCAAAACATGTGTCAGAAAGGCAGAGAATGCTACTTGTGAAACAACAGCTACTGCTGCCTAGGGTAGTGAGTACCTTTATATCTATTGGTATGGGATGTGACCTGCCAGCTGTTGGTTCGAGGACAGTGTAATATGTTCGAGGAGGTCTCATATAATTGTACACCTTATTCTGTACTTTATCATGTTCTATGTTAATCTAATGTAACTCACTGTGAGATACTTTTCTCTACACTGTGTTCTCTTGACTGGCTCCCTTTGTTGCCAGCCGCGGCTATCTACGTCTGTGTGGTGATATAATAGCCAGAATTCTTGCTCGCTGGAGCAGGGGCTTTTGTGTGCCTTTTGTATGAGACCCATTATTGTCCTATTTACAATTGGCGCACAAGTGCAAAACAGCATCACTAACAATGAGGTTAGTTAACTTCCTTCAGTCTCTGATGCTGAGCGTTGTTGCCCAGTTATAACCACTCTGCATATATTATTTGGATTTTAACACAATGTAACTCAGTTTTATTTTGTGCAATGTTAAATTAACTGTTGTTTATAATGTTCATTAGAACATTGGAATGTTGGGAGCGCCATTGAAGACAATGGAGTTGCTCTGGGCTTATAATGGCTGGTATAAGCCCAGCGCTCCAACATTCCAATGTCTGTCTTTTTGTTTCTCCATTTTTAATTTAGAACATTCTACCCTTAGTGAGTGGAATGTTCTAATAGCCTTATAGCCCTTCTGCCTCAGGCTATACCGGTTGTTAAAGGCCCTCTCCCTCGTTATAGGCCCGAGCCGGGGATCAGGGCCTTTAACAGCCGGTATAGCCCTCGGCAGCGGGCTATAAGGCTATACTAGCATCCTGTAGTTCATGGTTATGTGTGCGTTTCTTGCTAAATAAATGCGTATTAGCTCGTGTTTGCCAGCATACCCAAATTCGGAAAGATGTATGAGCATTGTTTTAGGTTTGACCATAACAGCACAGCAGAGAGACAGCACCAAGGGTTTGCTGTTTTCCATGAAAAGGACTGAGCGCATATCGAAACAAATCATTGTCATGGAAAGCGAAGTACCATTGGCATGCAGAGGGAAGTGAAAAGATTCTTCCATCTTCATTGCAAGGTGAAAAAATAATCCCAGCCCATGATGCACCAGAGGAAGACATTAAACTAACTCACACGCAGTGATTGCATGCCCACAGCCTCTTGGGACTAGAAGCTCGAGAGGGGGTGCTGTATTTAGTGACCAAGAGATGTTAGGAAGGGAGAGGCACACAGTACTTGAGAGTTCCTGAACACTACTAGAGAGCAGTAACACACACTAGCCCGGCATCTCAGGGGGAGAGCCACAAACAACGCCTTCC
Source organism: Calotriton arnoldi (assembly GCA_963921515.1). Taxonomy (NCBI): domain Eukaryota; kingdom Metazoa; phylum Chordata; class Amphibia; order Caudata; family Salamandridae; genus Calotriton; species Calotriton arnoldi. The sequence goes on from CAWUFW010009493.1 coordinate 667,232, forward strand.
GAATGGACCAATGTCAGAGGGGGCATTTCCAACTCTTGTCCACAGGAGAACAGAGAGGTGTGGGATCTACAGAACACCCCAAACTGCCCAAGCATATGGGCTGCCAATGTGAGCCCTGATCTGAGTCTCTTGCCTTCCTCCTACTGAGGTTTACTAACCCAAAAACTGCTACCCTTCCTGGGAGTAGAGCTATGGAAATCAAAACATTTGAGTGGTTAATCTAAAATCAACCACTAAAAATCTATTTATGTTCCCAGTACGCTGACAAAGTGCTTTCTAACAACTGCAGCACCACGAGAAAAGGGAACTGCACCCACAAAAACAGAATTGTTTTTGCATGTGACTGTTTTTGTTTCCCTGGTTCTGTTTGCGTGATCTGGTTTCTGAAGAGAAAGCAACAGTTTAAGAAACATTTTCACTGAAAGCTGCAAGGAGTAAAAGTTGTTAGAAACAAAGTTTCATTTGTTTAATATCTGCAAAACGGGAAGTTCAGTTATGGAAATTCAATCTGTGAGCCCCTATTCCAGCAACATATATTTAGTGCCAATGGAAAAAACATGTATTACATTTATTGCGCCAAGATTGAAGGTAATTGGCAGGGGCACTTTTCAGATTCCTCCTCTCGCTGTAATAAAATCTATCAGATGGTTGTTCCATAAAAATGCTGAAATGCAAATGCTCTGTGAGTGTGCGAGAGTGGGAGTTTATTGAAGGGCAGAAATTGATGATTTTATTTACTTGTTTCTTAGTGTGACCTATTGTCTATAACAATCACAGTTAAAAAAATATAAACCACAATGACGAATAAAATTCTCAGTTTTCTCCAAATGTCAAATTAACAATTGATTAAGGGATGTTTTAGGAAATGTAAGTACTTCAAAGTAAGGACTGCAGGGTGTACTAAACAAGGCCCTTTTTGTTTAGTGAAACTGCATTCCTAAACAGAATTTTTAGATCAAAGGGGCACAACTCTCTTTCTTGGGGGCACAAACCAGTTCTTATTTTATGCCACATATATATGCAAACAAAATGTGCTGGATCACTAAGCATTTTTAACTGGTGTTATTTCACATACTCGGTGGTACGTTAAGATAAGACCGGGGCATACTTACTAATTGTTCACACAACAGAGTGTAAGGCAAGTTGCTGTGCTGCATTGAGTGGAAAAAAGAGAGCAAAACTGCTCTATGTTTGCCAAGATCTGGCACTGTTCAGTTCCCTCTATATGCTAGCGCACCTTTTACTGACTAGTACGTGCTCAGGCACCCTTACACCATCGTGCAAGGGTGCCTAAAATTATAAGCAGGATTGTTTTCGTGCAGGAAGAGACACCTTTCTGCACAGAAGCAATCCTTAGAGGTGTAGTCCACTTTCTATGTGTGCTGCAAAATGGAAGAAACATGGAAAGAGGACATAATGAGGAGAAAAGAAGATATTTTTTCTCGTTACACTTCTGTCGGCTAGGGTCACCATTTTGGCATAAGTCCAGGTTTGCAAATCTTTGTAAATCTAGGTTTGCTGCAAAATAGATGGGAGGAGGCACTGGAGTGCCCATGCTGCACCCATGCAATGCCTACCCGATGCAAAGTAATGCAAGGCAGCGTGTTGCATTACTTTGTATTTACTAAACCATGCAAAGCCATGTAAATCCACCTTGCGTGGATTAGTAACTGCCAAAATGGATTTTGCATCGGAGCTGCACCCCAAAAGTGGTGCAACCAACGCAAAATCTTAGTAGATGTGGACTACTACCCTTTACCATTGTACTATGAACATATGTTTCTGGAGGTTGTAATGTGTGATTAGAATAGCTGTGCGTATTTGTTGTGAGCCATTTATTTCCGGTAATAATGTGGTATGTTATTTTTCGTGCTGCTGTATTTTATGCTGCAATATTGCAATGTGATGTTGCATGCTGTTTTGATTGTTTTGTTGTGTTGTTCCTGTTATATGTTAATCCTTTCCGTGTGGGTGTCAACAGTGACCGACATCCGTGCTACCTCCTCAGTGCAGCCGCGGGATGCTTGGGATCTCCAATGCAAGCACTGGAGGCTTTCTTTTCTTGTTTTTCAGGTCGTGTCCAAAGCAGAATTGTTTCCACCTCAGCTCACATCCCTTTCCACCCAATGTGTGATGACCATTCGCCATAAGGCGTGCTGATGTCACAGATAGAAATTGAAATTTGTGGGAGCCATTAGTGCCAACTGGCTTCAAATCCTGATCAGTGTCGGGCCATAACTCTGCCTCGCCTACACTGACCAGGATCGGAAACATCCAGAACTACGTGGCCAGAGCCTCACGTTCCGGAAGCCCAAAAGCGTAATCACACTTGCCCGAACAACGCATTTGCCTAAACTATGCATATGCATGGTTAAGGCAAATGCGCTCTAGTGTTCGGGATGGGCGGGGACTCAAAACAGGAACAGGAGTGGAGGAACGGGAAGCAGACACAGACAGGTAAGTGGGCCTGAGTCTGGGGGTCGCTTTTGGTGGGGGGGGGTCGGTGGCAAGTTTTTAGGGCTCAGGGAGGGGGCGGGGGTCAGGATACTTTTAATGAGAGGGCACGTTTTTAGGGCTCAGGGAAGGAGGAGGAGGTTGGGGTAGCTTTAAGGGCTGGGTTTGAGGGAGTATTTAAGGAATGGGCCGTTTTTACGGCTCAGGGCCACCACCTAGGGAAACCAACTAAATCCAGAAATACCTGACAACTAGACACTTATGGAAGTCCAGGAAGGTGTGCCTTGCATGGATCTCATAAGGTGTTCTCACTCACAATACCTTACAAACCTCATACATTGCCTAACTTCACTAATTTTCCTCACATTTCTGTGACCCAGATCTCCGGTATCTGTGGGGATCCACATTCTTACCACCCAGCATTCTCACACTTCTCACAATAAAAAGCTTTTTACACTTGTGTGGCTTGTCCAAGTGCCTGCAACACAAAGGGCACCAAAAAACAACATGGAGACATCAGCAATAGGGGCAGCTGATGTAATTTGGGCACAGGCATAGCCAGCCCCCAGGGAAATCTACCAAACCCAGACATTATTAAAAGCTAAACACCTAGGGAGTCCAGGGTGGTGTGCTTTGCTTGGATCCCATGTCGTTTTCTTACAGACAATGCCCTGAAAACATCAAATTGTGCCTAAAATCAAATAGTTTCCTCACATTTTAGTGACGTTTAATCCTATAAACAATAATATTTATTTATGAAAAAAATACCACCAAAAGGCACATTTAAAATGAGTGCTTCCAATGTTCATGGTCCTAATACAAGGCTTTCCTACATATTCAAAGAGTTATTTTTTCATGTGTCTCTTACACAAGTCCGTAGCATAAGGTCACCATACCTTAGTGCCTTAACTACTGTGTAAATGTAGAGTAGTCAAAGGACGGAGTAAGACGAAGAAGGCTCACATATTCTGAGGCTCTGGGTAATAAGGCTCACAGCTTTTGAGGGTCTGGGTTAAAAGGCTCTCATCTTCTGAGTGGTTAACTAAGAAACATCACAGGATGTAAGGTTCTGGGTAATAAGCCTGAAATCGCTTAATGGTCTGGGTAGGAGGGTTTATTGTTTTTGTGGCTCTGTGTCAGAAGGTACAAAGCTTCTAAAGGTCTGAGTAATGAGGCTTATGGTCTCTGAGAGTCTGGGTAGGATGTGTCACAGCATCTAAAAATCTTGGTAAGAAGTTTCACTGCTTCTAAGGGTCTGGATAAAAAATAAAGGTTCTCAGCTTCTGAGGAGCAGGATAAGGCATTTCACAGTTTCCGAGGTTCTGGGTAAGAGGACTGACAGCTTCTGAAGGTCTGGGTAAGAAGGTTCATAGCTTTTGTGGGGCAGTATAAAAAGGCTTGCAGCTGCTTCAGAGGGTGTGGATAAGAAGGATCACAGTTTCACAATGTGTACAAAGTTGTGGGATTGTGCTTTAAATGCTGGGCTCAATGGGGATAGTGCAATGCAAAGGTGTTTTTCATGCTAGAGGTAATAAGAATACTGGAATATCAAAGGTTTTTTTAACAACTGGTGTAATTGTGTGATCACTAACATCATGATTGTATCTGTAACATGATGGATGCCAAATGCCAGGAATAAGCCTGTAAGATCAATAGCTGAGTGTGAAAATTAATCCTCAATATGCATCGCACAGGATCAGTGACCACTTGTAATAGTGGAATTTTGAGTCAACCAGTAACATACTTAAGCAGCGCTCCTGGAAGGAGAGCACATTGAGCATATTCTTAGCAGTAACCTGAAACTAGAGTTGCGTAATGTTCCTAAGTCCTGAACTTTATTCTGACCTCATACATTTGTAATTTTTTTAATAAACATGAACAGTTTTATAATACATAAAACCCAAAAATGTTTTTTTTTTTTTTAAATGAATCTTTATGCCCTTGATATTTTTAGTTTGCCCTCAGAAACAGTTTTATCCATTTTGATACAAGTTTTATACATTTAGTTTGAAGCTGTCCCAAGTTCAGGGATAACAGGGCAAGAGTATTTAAAGCATTACATAAAATGATTGAACATAATTTGGCAACATATCACTTGACTGCAATTTTAGAATATGTAAAAGAAAAAGTTGTACAGCAGCCACACTAAAAAGGCGCTCATGCTGGGGAAATGCAGGGTGGCTTTGGCCTGGGGTAGAGGCTGCCTTCAGAGGTTTGACGACTGGCTACAAGATTTAATATGGTGTAACACATATTCAGAGATACATGCAACACTACTGCTGAGTGCACCTAAGCCTAAAGACATCTGAGGCCCATTACACATCTATCTTGTGGGGAAGGAATAATGAACACGACCTCAAGCAAATCACAAGCAGGGACTGTAACATCAGGAGAGTATATTAAGAGGTTTAAAAGATCATCTTTTGTGGAGATTGCATGTGGCATTAACAAAATTAGTAACTCAATCTGTGGTAGACAATATACATGAGCTATTGATGCCAGGAGAGGTCACATGAATGTATATCTGCAATATCTACTGTAAAATGAAAGTAAAACATAAAAAAAAACAGTTTCACCTTTGTTCAACGATCTTTCTAGCAGGTTGCCCATATATTGCGTCTTCTAGGGTAGCACAAAGTACATTCCATGCAGTGTCTATTTCAATGTTTTCGGCTACTTCAGTTGTCTTAGTTTTCTGACTGGACACAGTTCTTCATTACTCCGATTCCATGTTTTCATACTCAGAGTCCTGTAATTCCCTTCCTCCCTAATCCCACACGGGTTCTACCACAAGTGTGGCTAGGTATGTATCAGGAGGATGACATGGAACAGGAGCATACAATGGTGGAATCCATATGTAGCAGTAACTGAGAGAATACAGATTTATTTATGGATTATGTTCAGCAGTCCTCTCTGTTTCTGTCTCTTTGACAATGCAAAAGGAATCACTGACACCAGCCTCTGCCCATTAAAGAGACAGTGAAGTGACAATGAAGCAAAATGGTAAGCAACGACCATGGTATAAGAGTCGCGTGGATTACAACAATGAAATCAAGACCGGCATACATTAGTAGAGTTCAAATAGAGAGCAATAGCAAATCGCTAGGCTGCTGAACTGTATATGCCCTGAGAGAGTTTAAGGTAGGAATATTCCCATTAGGAAAGTCTTCGCCTCCTTTTTGAATCTTGACAGAGATGGTATTCTTCTGATGTTGGGCGGCAGCAAGTTCCAGATTCTGGGTGCAGCCCCAGAGAAGGCTCTGCTGTATGTTTTCTTCTTCCGGAAGAGAGGTGGATTCAGCACAAAATCCCTGACTCACCGGGAATGCCTGCCTCCTCCGGAACCCATGATTTTCTGAGCAAGATACGCAGGAGAATTAAAGTGTAACGCTTTGTGAGTGATACAGGTCAATTTGAGTTGGATTCTGGCTTCGTAAGGAAGCCAGTTCAGCGCCTTCAGGTGCGGTGAGATGTGGTAAAAAAATGTTAAGCCTGTTAAGAGTCTTGCAGCTGCGTTGAGACATGCTTTTAGGGGAGCCGTTGAGATCTTGTGTTGGCCAGAGAGGGTTGAGCATCCGTATTCGATCCAAGAGATAACTAATGCCTGTACTGTCATTTTAAGGTCTGATGTATCTAGGAATGGATTTAGTTTTCTCAGGTAGCTCAGGTGAAATGGTTAGATTTACCATTCCTACTCCAGTCAGTGCAACAGTATGAAGTGTTGGACTTCGGAGGTGGGAAATTTACTATTCCCACTCCAATCTGTGCAACAGTGAGGAAAGCATTGGACTTCACAGGAGTGAAATTTACTATTCCCACTGCATCTTGTGCAACATTAGGTAAAGCATTGGACTTCAGATGGGTTACATTTATTACTCACACTCCAAACAGTGCAACAGCAGGGAAAGTGGTGGACTTCGGTGGTGTAAAATTTACTATTCCCACTCCAGTCTGCGCATCAGTAGGGAAAGTGTTGGTCTTTGGATGAGTTAAATTTATTATTCCCACTCCAAACAGCACAACCGTAGGGAAAGTGTTGGACTTCAGAGGCCTAAATTTACTATTCCCACTCTAAACAGCACAACAGTAGAGAAAGTCTTGAACTGCAAAGAGGCTAATTTTACTATTCCTACTGCAGTCTAAACAAGAGTAGGGAAAGTAGTTCACTTCAAACACATTACATATATAAGTAACCCCATGAATGTAGAACAAATATTAAGGGCCAGATGTACGACGCGCAAAATAACGCCTCGCAAATTGTGAGTTTTTTGCGACTCGCAATTTGCGAGGCGCTATTTTGGATGTGCAACAGTGTGTATCACACTGTTTGCGATTCCCAATGGGGTCGCAAATTGAGAGGCTCATGAATATTAATGAGCCTCTCGCAATTTGCAACCCCATTGGTAATGGCAGGCCCTCCCAGGTATGGTGGCCTGCTGGGCTCAGCAGACCACCATGTCTGGGACTGCTTTTAAATAAAGCAGTTTTTTTTTATGAATGCAGCCCGTTTTCCTTAAAGGAAAACGGGATGCATTTAAAAAAGAAAAAAATGAAACGTTTTAGTTTCTTTTTCTAAGGGCAGGTAGTGGTCCCTGGGACCACTGCCTGCCCTTAAAAATATTTTCCCCTGCATTTGCAAAGGGAAAGGGGTCCCCTGGGGACCCCTTCCCTTTTGCAACCCCATTACCACCCTCTTGAAGAGAGTGGTAATTTGCTAGTGTTTTGCGACCGCAATTGCGGTCACAAAACATTTGTACATGGGGTTGCGCTCGCTATTAGGAAGGGAATGCCCCTTCCTAATAGCGACTCGCAATTCCAAAATAGCGAGTTGCAAATAAATTGCGACTCGCTATTTTGGAATGGTACATACCCCTATTGGTTTTTGCATGCGCAAACGGGTTCGCAAACCCGTTTGCGCATGCAAAAACCGTTGTACAGCTGGCCCTAAACTCTTAATGTAAAAATTGTCAATTAACAAGAAAAATATATGTATTCAAAAACACTAGAAAACAATTAATCAATTTACATAATTACCATTCAATAAAAGAATGAATTATCACTTAAAAAATAATTGTTATTCAATTATTAATTAATTAACTTCCCACACTATACCCTTACAGATCTAACAGCTTGCACCTAAAATATAAATAAATAAATCAGTATTCCATATATAACATATTAAAAAATCTATTAAATAATTAATTAACAATTAATAATAGATTCTTAATGAATTATTGCTTAATTAACTTCCCACCCTAGACCTCTACTAGCGTAGCAGCCGCAAATAAAGTATCAGTTAAATAAATAAGCATTCCATAAATTACATAATTAAAAATCAATTAAATAATTACTTAATTAATAATTGATCATTTATTAATTATTACCTAATTTCCTTCCCACCCTATCCCTCTATAAACCCAACAACCCACTACTACACTATAAATTACTATTAAAATGAAATAAAAAATTCTAAATCAATTCCAAGCTATATTTTAAAATATCGAATATCATTTATATAAAAAATAGTATCATAAAATTAATCTATCAACAAAAACACGATAAAATACTATAGAAACGATATTTGTAATCACTCTATTATTGAAATTCATATTGAAGACAGTGATATTATTTAAAACAATATTACTTTACCTCAAAAAACTATATTCTTGTCAACAATATTTGTGCATCACGATTTTTGTGTGTCACAATATTTAATTCCCTATATTTTGAACTGCATATTTTGTCCAAACAACATGATCAACCTCATTTTGTTAGGACTGTGATAAGGAAGCTTAAACTCGAAGTTATTAAGAAGAAGAAAACTGGACGCATACTTGCATGGTGAATTTATAGAACTTTTATTTCAATGCACTGATGTATCCCCATGTGTTCTAGTATTTTCTAACTTACTCATATCAGTAAACAGCATGGGATAAACCATACATGAGATCCTGCCAGAATCATTGTTCTATTTGCTTTCTGGTTGAGGGAGGGAGGGGCTTCTCTTCTTGTGAGTCATAGCCCCTTCCCACACTCAACAATTTCAATAAAGAGCATGTCACCTAGTGTGCAAGGGCAAACCTTCTATTTTTATTGCTCCTCACTGAAACATTCATAATGCATATTTTTAAAAGCAACACAAATCCCTTCATCTATTGAATCACCATATAACATATAAATATGTACTGCAACCAATTAAGGCAACTAAAATGGATCAGCGTTGGTCGATTTGAAAAAAATAGGCAAGACTACAAAGCAATAATTTATTTTAGATATGTGGACAAATGAATACACCATTAGCCTTCAGCAAGTAAAATTTATGGATAGCTCAAGCTCAATTCACATTATTTACTTTGTAGAAATTCTTTAGGTCACTGATCCCTTTAATCTTGTTTCAAATTCAGATGAGCAGCAGTCTTCCTATTGCTGCCTCTTCCTTTCTTTAAATAACAACTTAATTGTTTAAAAAAATCTTAGCAGAGACTCGTCATCCCTCCTTTGTAAAAGATTTTAAGATTTTTTTGTTATAAGTCAGAGAGGTCAGATTCACTTTGTGAAACTGTAAGAGACTGACGTCGATTCACCATATTCTTACGTTTTTTTATTGCATCTGTAGCATTGCTGTAAAAAATGTTTTGGTGCTGAACCGATGAAACCTCTGACTAAAGTGTTTTCTCACATTCATAGGGTTCCCATGCAGTATAGTTTTAGCATAAGGTGGGTAGTCGGATATGAAACACCACAAATATTAGGCATGATCAGAGCTGTCAACTACTAGAATAGTCGCTCATTTCAGGAGGTGGTCAGAAGGAAGCTAGGCTGACCAAGCTATCAAGCATAACCTTCATAAATTAATGAGCCCATTAGTGTATTGATTGTTTCTGCACCACAGAAGGGGGCTGGACACGATGGTCCTTTCACCTCCAAAGCTCTATGGATTCTATAAATCACCTCCTAGCAACACAGTGATGGACAGTTTTGGGGAAAAAGAAGCCTAGAGCCGGGTTTTATATTGAACTGTTGCAATTCTGCAATTCCACCCGAATATTTACCAACGATATGTGGAGGAATTTGCAGAGCAGTGCATAAAGGCATTTTTCGCTGTCCAATTAATGCAAATGTTGTGTTTACCTTTGCAGGCAGTACACATGTTGGTATAAAATTCAGTTGTTAGCAGTGTATTCTGTGCATTCCAGGAATGCCAGTGCAACATTGCACTGCCACAATCTATGTATGCCAGCATAGACACCTTTTCTTATTCTTCTCTGAAAACACAGAGAGTGAACTATCCTGTTAATAGTTTGGTGTTTGATCAGAAGCGTGTCTTTTAATTTACTGAGCTGGGGATCTGAAGACTGGCAATGAGAGTGCATAATTAGAAAATGAAAAAAACATAAATAGGATTTGCAGACCATTCTATAGACCAAGGTTCTCCAAAGTCAGTCCTGGATTGCGGATCCATGGCAGATTTTTAAGATAACGACATTTATCTAAACGGGGATAGGCTAAAAATCTGGCATGAATACGGCCCTCCAGGACTGAATTTGGAGAACCCTGCTATAGACCACTGTAATATTGTGCATCTATTTACCGAGCGCTCTCGTGCTACCGGCACGAGAGTGACACGTGCTTCATGTATTTCTTTGAACTCTGTTCCACAATTGGATGCTGAACGATGCATGCCAGGATTCTACCAACGTTAATCAGTTGGTGGAGATCCTGGTGCGCAGCGGGAGCGACCGGCTGTGGGTGTTTTTAAATTGGAATAAAACTTCTTCAATTACCGGATAGCCTCCGTAAATGATATCACACTTCATTTGGCGACGATTCGGAGTCGACCCCACGCATCCGACACCCACCAGCCAGCACGAGATTTTCAGAGGTGTTGACGACGCACCGCTTTGATGTGTGCTCATTGCCTCATTGCTAGAAGGCGTCACCCTTCACTTCAATGAACGGATCTCTGCTGTTTCCTGAGCCAATCTCCGCAGTTTCCCGCAAACTTTGGAAGATCTTCGCTTCTGGGAGACTCCGTGAATGATGTCGGCATAACTCCTCCCCGCTCGTCATCTCGTTGGCGGCCATCTTCATCTGGGATACACAACGTGTTTCAAGCTACAGGCAAGCTACGAGGTCATCACGCTTTCGGCCATTTTGGATCTGGATTGCAGTTTAACGCTCCACCACTACACGTCGACTTCGACCAGCTGATTTACTTGCAGGTATGATCCAGCCTGTTTACTTGCACGGTGACAGGCACACCTTTTAATTTTTATCCATTTACAAAGCTACTTCACGTTTTGAGCCTTCATACACGGTGATAGGCTCACCTTACTCATCTATTTATTTTACTCACTGTGGAGCCTTCATTTTCGGTGATAGGCTCATCTTCATTACTATACAGTTCACATTTGAGGAGATTATAGAAAACTTGTTTGCAGAATTACTAAATGACTAAAACATTTATAACAATTTAAAAGTACAAAGTCATTTCACTTGCTTTTTACATTTCAGTATCATTATTTATAGTTTACTTTCTCAAAGTGATGGCTACTTCTCAGCAATTTGCTCAACCTCCTCCTTTTTTGCAACACCCTGGTAAACCCAGCATCCCTTGGCGACAATGGGTTAAAGCTTTTAAGAACCATACTGTTACCATAGATGCCCGCAAGGTTGCAATTCTTTATGGTTCTTCTCAGCTGCAGAAAACCATCTTTACAAGACACAATTGATATCGCCAAGAGCATTGAGAGGTCTATTGTTACCTCCAAAGTTCTTCAACAAGATCAATCTATCAACTCTTAAGTCAATTTCAAATGATCCTGGAAATTCGGTCAATGCTGTTAACGTTAATAAATCTTTTAAGCAACCTTTAAGAAAAGGGAACACAATTTGCTTCAGATGTGGTTCCAGATCACATCTTGGCAACTATCCTATGTGTCCCGCCTCAGGGAAAAAAAAGATGTGTTTTATGTAAAAAAAATTGGCCATTTTCAAGGTGTTTGCAGGTCTGCCAAGAGACCTACCAGAGTTAATAGTGTGGAATTTACAGAATCTCTCGAAGATTGTACAGATCAATTTCATGACATGATTGTTTCAATTGAATGTAATTCAGTTTTCAATCCTCATTATGTTAAAGGTCCCTTAGGTGTTGCATTATTTGGAACAATTGAGATTCCAATTATGGCAGATTCTGCTTCACCTATAACTATTTTATCCGATGTCATGTTTCTTGAAAAATGGCAAGGTTCCATTGCCTTAACCAAAACAGACATCAATCCAAAGGCATTTGGAGAATTTGACATAGAAATGTTGGGTTACTTCAATTCAAGGTTGGAATGTCTAGGAAGGTCAATCTACGCAAAAGTTTATGTTGCGGTTAAAGGACGCAATATAGTTGGCAGGCAGGATCTTGCCAGAATGGGTTTGCACCTTGTTCCTGGCTCAGATAATCCCATTGTACTTGGTGATCCTCCCCGAGATTATTCTCCAGCTGGGTGGTCAGAAAATGAACAAGACACATTAGGTTGTATCAATATCACTGATCATTCTCATGATGTTAAAAAGATTTTAGAGTCGTTTCCCAATTTGTTTTCAAACAAATTGGGCACTGTCAAAGGTTTTCAACATCAAATAAAACTTAAGCCTCATGCTCAACCTCTAGTACATAAGGTTCGTCCATTACCCCTTAGTGCCAGGGATGAGCTTAAGTCAGAACTTAAAAAATTATGTGATGAAGGGGTCATTGCACCATCTGGTGAGGTCAGGCTATGTGCGGACTTACGCACTTTAAATAAAACCATTTTAATCGATTGTCATCCCCTCCCCAAAATCCATGAACTTCTGGCCAGCTTAGGGGGTGCCAAATTCTTTTCTATAATAGACCTTCGCTCAGCTTATCACCAGATTCAGTTGACAACTGATTCACAAGACCTCACTACGTTCGTTACACCTTTTGGGGTCTACAAATATCTCAGACTTCCTTTTGGCCTGGCCTCCGCGGCCAGCGTTTTTCAGAAGATGATGGACAATCTTTTTCAAGACATGCCGGGGGTCCAGGCCTATCAAGATGACATTCTAGTTTTTACCAATGATTGGGAAACACACTTGAAAAATCTGACTTGTGTTTTAACCAAATTGAATGATGCAGGAATGACCATCAGATCTGATAAATGTCAATTTGGCACACAACAGTTGGATTACTTAGGTCATACTTTGTCATCTCAAGGAATCAAACCAAAGTTATCACTTATCAAGGCCATCAGTCATGCTGTTCCTCCCAAAGACAAGGATTCTCTTCGATCATTTTTGGGATTGGCAGAGTACTATGCCCGTTTTGTTAAGGGATATGCTCAAACTGTTGAGCCTTTGCGTGCCTTATTGCGCAAAGGATCAAAGTTTCTTTGGTCTCATGAAGTATCATCTTCATTTGATCAAACCAAAAAACTCATTGTGAAGCACCTGCACTTCATGCTTTTCAAGATGATTCTAAATGTTTCATTATGGTGGATGCTAGCCTTACAGGTGTGGGTGCAGTTCTTGGTCAGTGGGTTGCTGGAAAGGAGCACACCATAGCTTTTTCGTCAAGAATGCTTAAGTCTTCTGAGACCCATTACAGTACAATTGAACGCGAGGCACTCGCTTGCGTTTGGGCAATTGAGAAGTTTAGAAATTACATTTGGGGGCGTGAATTCGAACTATTCACCGACCACAAACCCCTTACACATTTACTCAATGGCAATGGGCTTGGGAGGACCTCAGCCAGATTGGTTAGATTGCTTTCAAAATTGCAAGAATTTCATTTTTCCATTAAGCATATTTCTGGTGGAAGGAATTTCAGGGCTGATTGCCTTTCACGTATGGCATTTCATGATGTTTCAGAGGTTGAGAGTATTGAAGATACAGAATGTGTTGTTGCGGCACTTGATGCTGTCAGAGAATGCCCAAATATTACTGAACAAGTCTGGTTGGAAGCTTACAACAAGGATGATATTCTTAAACTTGTCATGGAATATATTGTAAAAGGTTGGCCTAAAAGCAGGAAACTTTGCAATGAGTTAAAAGCTTTTTCCATGGTTGCCTCTGAACTTTCATTGGTCAATGGCATGGTTATGAGACATGATTCTTTTGTTCCCCGTCAAGTTTAAGGGAAGATATCATTAAATGTGCACATCATGGTCACTTAGGCATTTCGAAAACCTCGCAACTCATTAAGTTGTATTATTGGTGGCCATCCTTAGAATCCCAGGTAAAGTTTCATATTGATTCATGTTCGGAATGCCTCTTGTCAGATAAGAAATGGAAAGTCATGAGCACACCCTTGCATCCTGTTCCATTTCCGAACAAACCTTGGGACAAGGTTGGAGTAGATTTTTCAGGTCCTTATGATCTATTATCTCATGACTTAAAATTTTTAATTTTGTTGATTGATTATCATTCCAAATGGATTTATCATATGTTTTGTGATTCACCCAGCTCCACCAATGCCATCAAATTTTTGAGGAAAGTGTTTTCCATTGAGGGTTCACCTTCTATTATGGTTACCGACAATGGTACACATTTCATTTCTCAGAAATTTTCTGCATTTTTAGCAGAGAAAGATGTCAATCATTTCAAGGTTGCCTTATATTCACCATCATCCAATGGTTTGGTTGAAAGGGCAAACAGATTAGTTAAGGATGCCATTCAAGCAGCCCTTTCCTCAGGAAAAGATGTTCAAGATTTCCTTGAGGACAAATTATGGTCATATAATATTTCGCCACATTGTACCACTGGTCTTCCGCCTTTTTCTCTTTTGAGAGGTAGAAATGTTCACACTACTTTGTATCCCAATTGGTTGCAAGATAAACATGTCAAGGGTACACTTGTTGATACAAATCTTGCATCTCGAGTTTTAGAAAAACAAGGTTACATGAAATCTGTGCATGATCAAGGGAAAATTTTTAACAATACTGATTTGAAACTCAATGATTGGGTTCTCATTAAAATCTAAAAGGGTGACAAAGGGCTTGTCTAAATTTTCCTCTCCTGTACAAGTTACAGATGTGAGCAAAGGTTCAGCACCACTTGGTTCTAGGGGTTGGTGGAACAAGAGATCACTTGTGCAGCTTTCTGACTCACAAGTGACTTCTTTACTTAAGTTGTCTAAACAGGAGGTGGAACAATGTGACTGGACAAACTGGGTGCGTGATCCTTTATCTGTTATTTCTTCATTTGTCTCTCAAGAGAATTCTGTGAAGTCTTCTGGTGGGCAGTGTTTCAATACACATACTGCTTTGCATAATTCTGCTTCTCTTGATATGACTAGTCGTGCATCTTCTTCATCTGTTGATTTGAGTACCCGTCAAAGAAGATTGCCTGTCAAATTTAATGACTATGGGCCATTTGTAGGTAAAAATGAATTTGCGATTCTGAAATTGCGATTTTCCGCGAATCGCATTTTGAGAATCGCAACTTCCGATGTAGGTAAAATATCGCAAAAAAATAGCGATTACCAAAAATTCGCAGAATTACATAGCGATTACCGAAATTGCGATTCCTTAATTGCGAGAACGCAATTAAGGAATCGCAATTCAGAGAATCTGCAATTCAGGTGCAGAATGATGACATCACAACCAGGAAGTGTGACTGCCCATGCTGCACCTGATTGCCAGAAGCTGAGTGAGAGGCTGTGAGGAGAGTTGGAGATTTGTGCTCAGCAACTGAAAGCAGGAGAAATGGAGTCCCAGGGGACTGAGAAGCAGCAGGAAGATAATCCCAGAAAGAGGAAACAAAAATTTACCGAAAGGGAGCTGGAGGTCCTCACCCAGGAAATAGTCAGCAGCCATGACCTCCTGTTTGGTCAAAAGTCACTACGTGTGCCAGAGGCACGAAAACGAAAATTATGGACTGACATACAGGAGAAAGTCAATGCAATTGGCGTGACACACCGCTCAGTGGAAGACCTAAGAAAAAGGTGGTACGACATGCGGCAAAGGTCAAAGGAGAGTGTGGCTACAAGATTGGCTGAGGCCAAAAAGACCGGTGGTGGGACGTCCACAGCAACAGACTCAACGCCCCTGGAGGAGCTGGTGGAGGGCACCCTTCAACCTGAGAGTGTGAGTGGCGTGGCTGACCTGGACAGCTCCGAACACCCAGACACCAGACAAGGTAAGATGCATGCCAAAACCCCCTGATACATACCCAACCCACTCACACCCCCAGACACCCAACCCGAGTGCAACTCCAGTACATGTCCACAAGCACACCCAGAAATGCATTATGGGAGATGTAGTCACATGCACTGATACCTGGAGCAGTGAGACACAGCAAGGTGGAATAGGGATGAGACATTCAGGAAATGAAGAAAACAGACAGATAGTACTCATGTGATTTGAAAATTGTAAACTGTAATGCATTACAAATGCGATACAAAACACAGAATTAATGTGTGCATTTAAATTCACAGCACCACCAACAACACAGGAACCCATGGCAGAAGGGGAGGACACACCAGAAAATGAGGACGAGGCAGGGCAGGATGAGCAGGGCGAAGTGAGACCAGCAAACCCTGCGCCATGCAGACGGCGCAACATAGTGCCACCACTACCACTGCTGGAGGCAGAGGCAACAGACACAGCAGGAGAGGCACAGCCAGTCCGGGAGGCAGCGTGCAGGACAGCAGACAACACAGTCCCCTGTACAATCCAGTGAAGGGAGTGGGTCGAGACGCAGGGCACGGCCGTCCACCAGCACTGCTCCTGTCGACGAAGACACTGTGTTCTCGGGCCTTGAAGGCAGCATGCTGAAAGCACAGTGCCTGCAAGTCAAAGGAATAAGATCAATACAGCGCCAATTGTCTGCACACAATCATAACATGACAGAGATGCGGGTTGGTGTAATGGCCATGACAGGTGCACTGGAAGGACTGTGCAGGGAGATAAGGAGAGACAGGGCAGCCAGGCGCAGGGAGAGACAGCGTCTTCACACCCCGCTGGACTCGTACACAAGAGCTGTCAACCGCCACATCCCTGCTGGCCCGAAGATGTGTCAGTATGCAGCATGAGATGGCTTACTGCTGCCAGGATGTGGGCAGGGGCCTGGTGCAGGTTACACATGCCGTGGACCAGATGCGCGCAGCTGCGACAGGTGGCATAGGCCCACTTAGCACATTGGATACGGACGAACAGTTCAGCAGGAGCAGCATCACCCCACCAATTCCACCGGACAGACGCCGGAGTGTGCGCCAGGGGAGAGTAGATGATGACTCCAGGGAGGGCAGTGGGCACCCTGAGCGAGGGGCAACAGTGCGTGCACGTAGGAGGTGAAGAAACATCAGGGACTTATGGCTATGTGTGAAGCAACACATTCCATATGGACTTATTGGCTGATGGAAATACTTGCACTGTGGCACAAACATGTGCAAGCAATGTCAATAAAGTCACACTGTGTGACAGATGTATTCCTGCACCAAAGGAAATAAACATCACAGTTAAGCACCATTCTGTGGCATTGTGTCCTCATTACTCACTTAGAAGTAGTTATGTGTGATCTCATCTCGTCTCAGGCGCCCGGCAGCCGCCCCGGCCCCACCTGCTGGTCTGCGACGTGGAGCTGGTCCCTCCTCATCTGATGTGTCTGAATCTGTCAGATCCACTGGGGTGCCTTTCTTGGTAGCGATGTTGTGTAGTATTGCACAGGCAACAACGATTTTGCAACATGTCTCAGGGCTGTACTGCAGCGCACCTCCACTCTTATGGAGGCAGCGGAAACGGCTCTTAAGGATTCTGAAGGTCCTCTCAATGGCACAGCGTGTGGCTCTGTGGGCGCTGTTGTACCTCCGCTCACCTGCAGTGGCTGGATTCAGGTACGGTGTAAGGATGTAGTCACGTACAGCATACACACTGTCACCTGCAGGGTATAAGTAGAGTTATGTTCAATACTGTCCTGCCAGTTCAAGCCTTTACTGGTTGTGTGTTTGTAAGCCATACATTTACCTAGCAGGTAGCCCTCTCCAAAATCGCCATTTGTGAGTCTGCGATTTAATCCACAGTGGCGAAACATGAATGAGTTGTGTGTGCTTCCTGGGTATTTTGCCACAATATCAGTGATTATGTGTTTGGCGTTGCACACTACCTGGATGTTCAGGGAATGATATGACTTTCTGTTCCTAAACACATACTCATTCTGTGATGGGGGTGAGAGTACGAAATGGGTCCCAGCTACGCAGCCGATGACGTGGGGGAATTGGGCTATTTGGTAGAATTCCTGCTTGGTCTGATCTAGTGCCTGTTGTGTGCTGGGAAATTGTATGTGGTGATGCAGCATCTGAACCATTGCACCAAGGAAGGCGTGGAAGAAGCGCGAAAGTGCACTCTGAGAGACCCCTCCTACTGTGGCTATCACCCCCTGAAAACTCCCTGATGCCAGGAGGTGCAGTGAGCACAGAACCTGGACATGGGTGGGAATGGTGTGTGCCCTGCGTGTGGGGTGTTCCAGTATGGGTCTCAGATCCTCTATTAACTCCAGGATGCTGTCTGGGTGCAGCCTGTAGTTCACATGGATCTCCTCATCGGTCAGCTGGAAGAGGGTGATGCGTGCTCTGTAGATCCTTTCCTGGCTTCTCCTTCTCTGTGTAGCATCTCTGATTCGCAGCCTCCTGGCTATCACATACAGCCCAGCCATGGTTGTAAATCCCAGTGGCATTGTGGGCCTGTTTAAATAGGTAGCACCTGGTTACCACCTGCTCAGAGTTGGTGATAATTGAGAAGTGCAAATTTGCGAATTTCGTAAAATCGCTAATTGCGACTTTTACCTACATCTCAATTTGCGAATTCGCATTTAGCGAGAACGGTAGTAGCGAATATCGCAAATGATGTGACGCAGATTGCGAATTCGCACAATAATTCGCAGACTCATTGGTACGCAAAAATGGTAATCGCTAAATTAGCGATTCCCATTTTTGCGCAGCGGAAACCTTCCCTACATAGGAACGGTCTGTTTTGCGATCGCATACACCCTAATTTTTGCGATTCGCAGTGTTTGCAATCGCAAAACAGCTTCCTACATATGGCCCTAAGTATTGTCTTAAGAAAATGATTTTTCTTCTTATTTATTGCATTATTTCATATTAGTTATAACTTGTATTTCTTTTCAGGTTCTCTTCCATTTTGCATTTTTATCATTTCTTGTTTATTTTGTGGAAAGAGAGAAGTTGTAATATTGTGCATGTATTTACCGAGCGCTCTCGTGCTACCGGCACGAGAGTGACTCGTGCTTCATGTATTTCTTTGAACTCTGTTCCACAATCGGGTGCTGAACGATGCGTGCCAGGAGGTGGAGATCCTGGTGCGCAGCGGGAGCGCCCGGCTGTGGGTGTTTTTAAATTGGAATAAAACTTCTTCAACTTACCGGATTGCCTCCGTAAATAATATCACACTTCAACCACCCATTTGAACAAACTTAAATGAGCCATAGGATGTCATTTACTGCTTGGTGGAAGGCCCACAAAGTCCTAGGATTGGCGGAGGCTCTAGCCACCACCACCCACTATATTTAAAAATCTCCACGTTCTTGTCAAGATTATCGGTGATGTAAGTGCTGCAGATGCATTTTCATCTCTACTGATTACTGAGGGGGTTGCCAAGGTTTTTCACCCGCTCAGCATTCTCTGTTGCTTTTCAGCAGCAAATTTCCCAGAAAATGGGAGATTTGTTGCTAAAAAGCAAAAGGCATATTCTCCTGATGTGCACGGAGTTTTCCTATCTACATCATTGATATTTTGTATTTTCATTTCCAGGACCACCATTCCTCTCATAGCATTCATGTGAAGGAAATGTTGAATGTAGTTGTCCCACCAAAAATATAGTGAGGCTACCGCTACTTTGACATCAATCAATCAGTATTTGTAGGGCACGCTAATCACCCCGAGGGGTATCCAGGCATTGCGTGGGGTGGGGCTACTTGAACAGCCATGACATGCAAGCTTGGTGATGGACGAACTTCAAGATAACAGGTTCTCATTGCATAGCCGACTCAGGCTCTGCCATCAGAAACTATGCAATTCTCCTACCCCTAAATGAGGGGGTGGATCTGCAAGTTACCAGCTGCAGGGACACCACAAATTTATTTCACTGCTCCGGACCCACCTTTATTCTTCTCAAGGCTGGACTATTGTAATATAAGCAATGTGGGCCTATCTAAAATGCAAACATTCCAAAGAATACATAATAAGGAAGTCGATTGCTCGTGACTATAAAAAACGAACAATCATGTCCCTGTTCTTTTTTTTCACAATATATTTTATTAATTTTCAATGGTACAAAGCGGGCAGGGCCTGAAGCGTAAAGTTTAGTACAAGTCGGATTTCAACCGTCAATCTGACGTTCCACAGGCCAGTTTGACTTATGCATATAATCTATATGCATAAGTCAAACTGGCCTGTGGAACGACAGGCACGATAACAGACAATTTGACACAGCTTACCACACCAAATCACAAGCTACACATGATTAGATGAATACAAATACATGACAGAACACTTCGTCTTAAGCAAACCACTGATTGAAGACGTGTACAGGTCAGAGAAATGCAGGGTCTGCACTCGGCAGGGAAGGCAGATCTATGCCCCGGTATATTGCCCATCTGGACCAGATCTTTCTGTGTTTCTGTGGGCAGACCTGAGCCTGGAAGACCGCTATCTCTGCCCCCATGAACCAGTCCAAAGCCTTTTTCCATCCCCCCACTGATGGCGAGGAGGGCCCCTTCCACTCCCGGGCTATGTCGCGCTTTGCAAGTGGGAGGCCCAGGAATAATAGATGTTCCTTTTAACAGTTCTCCCCGATCCTCTCAGTGCTGTGGAGCAAGAACAGCTTCGGATCAAAGGGAAAGTCCCAGGACAGGACCCGGCCCAAGCACGATGAAATCCTGCCCCAGTACGGCTGCAGCGCACTACAACTCCAGACCGTATGGAAGAACGTTCCCTCCACCGCCCCTCATATGAGGCAGGTAGGGGACTGGATGACCCCCATTCTCCATAGGCGGGATCGGGTGAAATTCACTCAGTGGAGGAATTTAAATTGAATGAGACGGAATCGCGTGGAGACAGCACAACTGCGAGGGCTAGCAAGGGCCTCAGCCCAATCATCATCTGTCAGGTCCGGTAAGTGCATCTCCCAAGCCCCCCTAGTTTTGTGCAGTGTGGTTCTAGTATGAGTGGTCAACGTCTGGTAGATCTGATGGATCTTGTGAGACCCGAGATCTCCCATTAGTAGGCGGCCCTCCAGAGGGTGGAATTCTGGTAGACCATTCAGCGACTGAATCAGGGGGTTCAAGGCATGTCTCAACTGGAGGTACTTGTAGAACTTTGACTTATGCAATTGGAATTCAGTTTGTAATTGCTGAAACGACTTGAGAACCACCCCTTGCATGATATCACCTAAAGTAGAGATTCCCAGAAGGTCCCACCTTTGGAAACCCAGGAGAGCAGCCACCGGGCGAAGATATGTGCCATGCCACAACGGGGTCATCTGTGTCAGGCGCCTCCCCAGCCCATAGAGCGCATCGCCACAGCTGGACCACGATTCTACCAGCGGATGGCATATTGTCCAAATTCGACTGGCTGTATAGGAGACTCAAGAGAGAAACATCCTCCATGACCACATGTTCCAAAGCATAGGCCGGATCTGTAAGCGAACTATACCACCACTCATTGATGACCAACAGATGGGAGGCAGCGTAGTATGCGTAAATATCGGCAGCCGCAATCCCCCCACAGTACGTTGACTGAGTGCAGGTAAGTAATGCTACACGGATGGCGCCTCTCCCCCATAGGAACTTATTCAGAATGGCCTTGATTCGGGCGAACCAGGAAAGAGGGATATTATATGGGAAATTTTGCAGCCTGTACAGTATCCTAGGTAGGGAGACCATTTTAAATATGGCCGACCGCCCATATAATGACAGAGGCAGGTGGGACCAGATCGCGATCTCCTCTTGAATGTCTGCAAGCAGCGGATTAATATTGTGTGTCCTTGAGAGTTTCGGACAGGGTGAAATTAAAACCCCCAGATATTTGAAGCCGTCTGGTGCACGAGCCAGCTGGGCAGCGCAGGTCCCACGCCCTGAGTCCCCACATACCAGAAACAAAATAGATTTAGAAGGATTGGCGCTTAGGCCTGAGGTCTCCCAGAACACCCGGAGGATCTGTAGGACCCGGGGGCTCGAGAACCAGGGATCTGTCATAAAAAACAACACGTCATCCGCGGACAACGCAATTCTATCGGAACTGGACCGTGGCCATTTGAATCCCTGAATCAAAGGGTCATGTCGCGCCCAGGAGGCCAATGGCTCTATAGCCAAGGTGAATAATAGTGGGGACAGGGGGCACCCCTGCCGGGTGCCGCGATGGTTAGGAAACGGGCTCGACCTATGCCCTGCTACCCGTACCGAGGCCGATAGATCTGTGTATAATAGCTGGACATACGCTATAAAGCGTGGACCGAGATTTATGGACTTAAGGAGCTGAAATAGGTACGTTCAACTAAGAGAGTCGAACACTTTGTCTATGTCTGCCAGGAGGATGGCGGACGGGCGACCCAACTCCGGGGCCTTCATGATAGCGTTGTGGACACGCCGTATATTATGTCTAGTGGACCGATGGGGCATAAATCCAGACTGGTCAGGGTGGAGTAGGTCCAGAATACATGTGCAGAGGTGGTCAGTGAGGACTTTGCCCAATAATTTAGATTCAAAGTTTAGGAGAGAAATTGGGCGGTATGACGATTGATCCTCTGGGGAATGGCCAGGTTTAAGGAAAACTATAATTTCGGCGTGACGCCAGTCAGGAGGCAAGATATGTTGATCCAGAGCACCATGAATTGCCTCCAGTAGATGGGGACCCAGAGTAGTCATATACGGTCGCAAGAAGTCGCAGGGGAAGCCATTGGGACCGGGCACCCAGCCTGGGTGGAAGCCGGCAAGGGCGGCACCAAGTTCCTCTACCGTAATGGGGGCCTCCAGTTGGTCAAGTGCCTGATTCGAAAGCCGTTGAGGAGGTATATCTGTAAGGAATTCCCCTATCAAGTCGCTCGTGATGGTCTCTCTCTGCTCGTATAGGGAAGAGTAGTACGTTGCGAATACGCAGACTACGACCTCAGGGGCAGTACACATTGCTTCATCAGTGCCACGAATTGCCGATACAGGGGTGGGGAACATCCTGGCCTGGCACAGCCGGTGGAGCATCTTGCTGGACTTGTCACCCCATTAATATATCCTATGTTGCGTTGCCATCCAAATCTCGTGCGCCTCGTCTGCAAGGTGCTGATGTATTAGTTGCTGTGTTTGGAGTAGACTGCATCGAACCTGTGGGGTGGCCCCGGAAACTGCCTAAGCCTCCATAGACCTCTGGCGGCCCTCCAATTCCACTATTTGGGCCAGACGCTTGCTTTTTTCACCTGCCCGGAAACTGATGTCGACATCGCAGATGGTAGGTTTAAGCGCCTCCCAGAGGGTGACCTTAGAGGAAACCGAAGTGGTATTGATCAGGAAATACTCTGATATGGCCTGACGGAGAACTTCTTGGTATTCCGGTGCCCGAAGATGCCAGAGCGACATACACCATCTAATAGGGGTCCTCAGTGACCCAGTACATAGCTTTAGTAGGAACAGAGAATGATCGGACAACCCCCTGGGCAATATGGAGACTTGAGAGACCCTTTGAATGTAGCTCCGGGGCAGAAAAACGTAGTCCAGCCTTGAAAGAGTCCCATTTATGGCTGATAGAAATGTAAACGCCGGCTCGGAAGGGTGGAGGGCTCGCCAAGCGTCAACCATCCCAAAGCCGCTGCAAGGTGGTGCAATTTGGATGGACCTGTCTGGGGCGAGATCCCCGACTCCCGTCGGCGGTCCAATCGGACATTACATTGTTCCAGTCCACTCCTAACAACACCAGGCCCTCTGAAAGTTCCCCCCACAACGGTGTGATTCGGTCAGTGAAGGTATGTCCCGGGTGGGGGGCGTATATGGTCCCTAGGGTTATGCTTGCCTCGTGTATGGTATCAGAAATAATAGTGTAGTGGCCCCCGGATCTAACCACTTGTGCGATAGGATGAAAGGGACCCGACGGTGAACCAGGACAGCTGTGCCTTAGGAACCTCATGTAAACCCAGAGTGAAACGTAGTGGTGTACCCAAACCGCGTAAGGCATGGGGTTTTAATACCCAGAAGATGAGTCTCTTGTAAAAGTAGGATGTCAGCCTCACAGTGCTTGGCTTGCCAAAGTACTGCACTTCTCTTGATTTTATTTAAGAGACCTCTGACGTTCCAGGACACTATAGTCAGGCCACCGAACTGTGGAGGGTGCATGTATGGTGATGTCTAACAATGGTGTGGCATTCTGCCTCGGACGCACTCGTAGGGCAATGATGTGGCTCCTGTGTGTGAAATAGAACTGTTACAATGTGAACTACGCAGAACGTAACTGTCCCCAACCCCCACCTCCCCAATACTTCCAACAACAAGGAGTATCTGTCGCGGAGGTGGAACACCCGGAGCCCCAACGGAGGGTCCCGAGGATGCACCGCCAATCATACTCAAGCTTCCCATCCAACAATAACATGAATGTTCAAGGGCGTAGTTGTCGATGATGGGAGCCCCCAAGCTGTGAAAGTTCTCCGAGCGATACTGCGGAAAGTCGAAGAAATTGAGAATCAGCTGAAATCACTGGCCAGAGAGTCAGGGATAAGACTAAGATCTTATTGTTCGTCGTCTTGCGTCTGAGCGCGCCAATTGGATCTGGATCTATGTCTCCTCTTGGAGTTGCCTCTCTGCTGCCAGTTACGCTGTGACCCTTGAGAGGAGTCGGATTCCAATGGAGGTGGTGAGTGTGGTTTTAAATGCGTGGTTTCATCAGCCCAAGTGAAGACAGCTTCCGGGGTATCAAAGAAATAGGATTTGGCCTTATAGGTGACCCTCAGTCGAGCGGAGTGTAGCAACATGTATTGTACATTCAGTTCTCTAAGTCTGCGCTTTGCCGCCGTGAAAGATTGACGTTGCTGTTGTACAAGCCTGGTGTAATCCGGGAATATCATGATGGGCCTGGATTCGAAAAGTAGCTTGTCTTTGTGGTTCCGTGCAAATTGTAGGATGAAGTCCTGGTCTGCGTAATTTAGCAACTTCGCGATTACCGGCCTCGGGCGCTCACCTGGTGGGGGCTTCTTAGTCAGGGCCCTGTGCGCCCTTTCCACAACAAAGCAAGAAGACATAGAATCTGCTGGCAACAGGGCCTTGAGCCAACTCATCAGGAAGCGATCCATTGAGGGGCCCTCACATCCCTCCGGAAATCCCACAAAGCATAGGTTATTGCGCCGGGATCTGCCCTCTGCATCCTCGACGTGGGACCCCAGTTCCTGAGCCATCGCTGAGAGCTTGTTTACCTTCTTCTGTAGAGTTGTCACTGTGTCCTCTACAGTGGAGACCCAGGTCTCTGCCTCTGTAATGCGGTCCATGGCTTTCCTGAGGTCCTGACGCGGGAAGGACACCTCGGACCCCACGGCCCCAATCTTCGCATCAAGGGCGTCTATGTCTTGGGTAATCGTGGCCAGCAGCGCCGCATTGTCCGGTGACGTGCCACTGGCCTCTCCCCCTGCGGCTCCATTTGATGTAGTGGTGAATTGGTCCAAAGTGCTTTGTTTGGGACCAGAGCCCGCTGACTTGTCCTTTCCTATGGTGAAGGAAGGGCAGAGGAGAAGGGGGAAGGCCTCGACGCGGAGCCTGAAGCAGCCAGGCGGCGACAGCCAAGGCCCATGCGGGTAGCTAATAAAGGTCGGCCCCTCTGGTGATCTGGGGACCGAAGGGGTGAGGGAGAACCGGTCAAGGACGACGCAGGCCGGGCCTCACAGAAACTAGCACCAGTGACCGCAAGCCGCACCAAGCCTGGCCACCTCCACAGCCCCTGGAGCCAGCCAAGTAGACCTCCTACAGGGATCAGGCTCGCCGGACCTCTGGCCCACAGGTCAGTCCCACCCAGCCACTCCTGATCTGGCCAAATAATCGCCTGTCCACTTGAGGGGGACAAGCCTTCACCTCGACCCCAGATGAGCGCAGGCTGCACTCAACGATCGGGCCCCTGCTCCGGCGATGCCTCCAGGTATCATGGCCCAGCTTTCACGTGTGGGGCCCCGTCCGCCCAACTCCACTGAGCGAGTCTGCTGGTCAACGTTGGGCCCCAGCGCTAAATCTCCAGTGATGCACAGCTCCCTGGGACAAGGGGACATACTCTAGGCCCAACACGTCTTAGGAAAGAGGTTGGTTCCCTCCTCAGCGGTCACTCCAGCCCCAGCTCCCTCAGACATTGAACAACGTCTGCTTAGGCCCGGGGCCCGCCGATTAGAGTACAATCAGCTGTGTCCAGTCTGCATTCCTCGACAGGCCGTGAGGCTTCTTCACACGCCCCTCCAAGGAGGCACGAGGCGGTGGGCCAGCTCAGCCCATCACGGCCCCAAGCCCACACCGGGACCGGGCCCCCTCTGCCACACAGTAGAGTACCTGCCGCGCTCGCCGCGTAGGCCCCCCAGTGCCGCCCCGCGAGACCGTGGGGCACTACAGCACGGCCACTGGATGCCCAAGCGCCGACGCTTAATTAATTCGAACAGGCCCCGCACTCCCGCAGGCCCACAAGCACACACCGGCCGGCACCGACCCCGGCCGCCCCGATCACCGCACAGAGAGGCGTCACCTCACCTCAGGGGCAGGAGCCCTGCTTTGTATAATCGTCCTCTGATGGGGGTGGCAGGATCCTGCTCCACTTGCTCGGAGACGGCGGCCTCTAGCAGACGCCCACCTCCAGCCGCCGTCTCGGCCCGGTCTGCACGTCCGCTCCGGGTAGGCTAACTATCGTCCCCTGGGCGCCGCGCGCACCGGATCAGAACCACGCCGTCACAGCCCAGCCGTACACATTGATTGGTATCGCTGGGAACAGGATTACATAGGATGTTATCGGATTACAGGCTTGGGCGGCCGGAGCCTCGTTAGAGTGCGTCCACCATGTTGGCTATCCAAGCCACGCCCCCATTGTGTCACTGTTCTAAGCATAATACACAATCTAGGGGTCCAAAGATTTGATGTCACAAACCTCCTACGGAAGCACTAGGGCTATTTAACAGCATAGCTCACCTACAGAGTCTCATTAGTATTTGTTAACTGACCATCCTCCGTGTGGTGCTGACAACAGAGTTTCTCACTCCCCGTTTTACTCAGGGTTCGTGTTCAGGATCACCATACAATGGAAGTGACTTTCTCTTATAGTGGATTGCCTGTGCCTCCCACATTACGGACAGTATTTAGATTTCAAATGTCAGAAAATTCTATGAGCTAACCTGCAATGAGTTCTCCAGTCTTTTAGTTTCTTTAAAGATCCTGCAGTCATGTTCAGTTTTTCAGTGTATATCTGAGCAGTTGTTTAATGTTTGCACAGTTGTCTTAAGTAGATTCTTGGGGCTTATTTACAAGCCCTATGCGCCGCCAGTGCGTCACTTTTAATATGGTAAAAAAATAACGTACCGGCGGCAAAAGGAGCTTGTCAATAAGGCCCCCGATCTATAGCCCATCATGTTGCCTCTGTGCATCGATTTTAGTAGCTAACACATAATTGCATAAGCAACACCTCCTGGACCTTGTAATGGAAGGAGTGAACAGCCGCCAATGGGGATAGGGTAATACGAGAAATTTCACAGTGTAGAAGGCTACAGGCCTTGCACTGTAGGCAAGAAAATCAGCCTTAAAACTGGATTTATTTGTAGGTCAGGGCCCTGATTGAGAGAAATAGAAGTCAGGGGTCCTACCTGATACCAGGAGTGACCATCGGTTACTCAGGAGTAGCACCAGATGTTAGAGATAGCTATCATGTGGCATGGAAATTCATAAGATACATGTGAAGTCCCACTGTATAGCCCAGGTGTGGCCATCACATGCCTAAGTATGGCAATCATAAACCTCGAGATTACCATTACAGTCAAAAGGATTGCATTCATATGATCTGAAACTACTACTGTGTGCGTTGAGATGGCTATGAAACATCCAGGGATTGCCACTATATATGCCTAGATAATTGTCTTGTGTCAAATGATTTCCATTGTATGCCCAGTCATTTGCCCATATAGTCCACAATATGGCCAGGGATTACCATCACATGGGCAGCAATGGCCATTACATGCCCAGAGATCTTTAATGTTTTTTGGAAATTAAAATCTTTTGCGCGGTATTCCCCAGATTTTTGCCTTCATTAGTTGAACTCATTTTTGTTGGGCACAGGACCTTGTGCATTTTTCTCCTACTCAACAGTGGCAAAATGCTTGTGCTATCTCTTTTCAACATGGCAAAATTGGAACACTTTCAATTTACCTATATGTCTCTAGTATATGGTACTACAGGTACCCAGGGCCTGTAAATTAAAAGCTGAAAGTGGGCCGCAACACCCATTGTACTGCCTACTGTAATACTGTAAAAAATGTCTACAGGCCTCCTTTACAGCCTGTGTGTGCAGTTGAAAACTACCACTTTGAGCTGGCAAATGAACCTTTTGCCAGGCCTAAACCTCCCTTTTTAATACTTATATGTCACCCCTGAGGTAGGCTCTAAATGCCCATAGGACAGGGTGCATGGTATTTAAAAACAGGACATGTGTGCTTACGTTTTACATGTCCTTTTAGTGAAAACCTCCAAAGTCGTTTTTAATTGCAGCAAGACTAGCTCTCCTCTAGAAAAGCACTGGGATACATTATAACTCATTGTAATGCATAACTTCAATTTGTGATGTGCTGGAAAAATGATTCAATGACTCATTGTAATAGCAATTTAAAATCCAACTTAATGGTAAAGTAGGGTTTTAAGTTACTATTGTGAGAATGCCACTTTCAGAAAGTTGGCATGTTCCTGCCTAAGCCAAATGTGCGTTTCTGCCAGTGTCCAGGGTCACCTGGCTGGTAATGGCTCTTCTGTGGTGGGATGTGTATTGCTCCCTGACAAATGATTTGGGTATGGCGTGGGGTGGGTCTTCTTGACAGGATGGCTTTGGGAGGAGCTGTGTTCCTGACCTGTTTACACTCAACAAGGCATGCCAAGGCCCACACAGACAAATCTGATACCAGGCCTGCCTCTGCCTATGTTTCAATAGCCTGGCTGGAGTCAAACTCAAAAGGAAAAGGGGGGAACTGGCCAGACCCAGTTTTAGGGGTAGACAAAGAAGTGTCCACCACCCACAGACTGGCACTGATCATAAAAGTGGCATCCCCAGAACCTTAAATCAGAACACTCCTAGACCTTTGAAGACTTGAAAGAAGGACTGTCTTGCTGTCTGAGACCTAAATGAAGACTGGATATGCTTACATTGAACCCAGGACCCCAGAAGTGACTCAGGGGTCAGTTGGCGGAACCCCTGTGTGAACTTCAGAGACACAATGAGTTCTAGAGGTCTTTCCTGCTTCCCAGATGACAAGACCTAACTGGACCTAGCCTGGTCCCCTCTGATAGCCTCTGTTTGAGTAAGTCCTGACCCCTATGGGCCCGATTCACAAAGGTAAACTTAGACCAAAAGTCTAAGGGCCTCATTTATGAGGCCCCTTGCGCCGCTGGAACGTCACTTTTTATGACGTTCTGTGGCACAGGAACCTGATCCATATTTATAAGGCAGCACTAAGCCACTTTTTTTAACTTAATGCTGCCTCATAAATATCGTTCCCTTTAACACAGTTTTCTGCATTAAAGGAGCATGCAATGGGTGTTGATGGGGGCATTCCCAGCAACATCCATTGCTTTTTGACACCGCCCCAGATTTAAGAGAAATAGTAACTCTGAGGCAGCGCAAAAAACGTACGCCTCCCGAGGGTACTAGAGAGTTAAGGGTAAGTTTATTTAGTGACTTTTGTGGACTATTCTGTGGTTTACCATGTGCTTTTTCTTAGAAGTGGGCTCCCACCCCCTTCAACAAATAATCCAATTTCTGACAGTGTTCATATGGCTGGCCACCATATACTCAGGGATATTATGCTAGGGTATGCATTTTCTCGTAAAGCGTAGCATTTACCAATTAATTGAGCTCTTCGCGCTGGATTTTCGCACTTGGGACTGTCATGTTCACATTGTGGTTTGACCGGTAGAGCAGACTTCATAGCATTCATCATCCTCATATCTTCTTTCTTGGCTCTGTTAGGTGTGATTGATCAATTTACATGTTGTGTGCAGTACTAGTGGAGGATGCTCGAAGAGGGAGCCTTGGGACCTACTGCTGAATGTACATGCTTCCGCAATCTGGAGGGGCGTAGCTTCAAAGAGGGTGTTTGGGGTGTTACACCCCCCTAAAACATTTATAATTTAATAAATTGTTGGGTACAGAAACTTTGTCGGGTATGGTAAGGTGCCTGTTGGATTTTTCCTGGAATTTTTAAATACTCACGAAGACAAAAACATAGGCACACACACTCTCGTCCCTGTATTGAAGTTCTTAAACATGGTTGTTTTACAAAATATTATGTTTTAAGTGCCCCTTCACAATCCACACTCCTTTCCCTTTCCACTGGCCCTTAAGCCCCCCTCATGAGCTTCTTCAAATATATTTTTCACATGAATTGCCAGCTTGATTGTCGGAAATTCTGAAGATCTCACCCCCCCTAGTCTTTCTGGTCAAGCTACACCCCTGACTCTCTGAGGGGGGGGGGTGATCCCTATGTGCCCTATTGTCTAACTAGTTCTTCACAATGACATGGCCCTTTTCAAGGCGATGTGGGGTAAAGCCCTGTGCTGCTGACTTTGGTGCTGGGGAACCAAGTTCTAGTCTTGGCATTGACTCAACATTCTGTGATTCTGGCCAAATCACTTAATTTCCCATGCCCATTTAAAACGAATGTGACCTTGTGTACTGGAGCTGGTACTCATGTAAAGCTCTATTTAAAACTGGAAAAAGAATTCTTGAACTCTTCATGGTCAATGAGTTATGGGACGTTGTTTACATCCACACAAATACGCACTCTCACTCAACCATGCACAGACCACAGAAACAAATCGACACATGCGGATATGCACAAATAATAATGTGCACACCCCGTCATATAAATTAACAAACATTCACACACAAAAGTATGTGTGGGCAAGGGTGCATAATGACACCAATAATAATCTCTCTAGTTATTTTCTTACAGGCCTGTTCAGGGTGGTACCTGATGCTACTCTCCTACTGATGGAAAGCAAATATGAAAATACAATGTGGGTGTCTGGACACAGCACATTGTCAGACATCTCTTCTCCCTACTGGGTTCAGGCTGGACAGGATTTAAGGCAAGAGAGGATCATGGATCAGCTACATCCTGCAGGAGTTATGTATTCCAAGGAAAGGTGAGTACTAGATCACAAGTTTAGTCTCCTAGGAATTGCTGCTTCTGCTTTGTATTCCTTCCATGACTCTCTCTCCTGCCACATTGTCTGCTAGTGAATCTGACTCAGCTTATGTGAAGAGATAAAAGGATGCGGGCTGTGTTAGATGATCACCCATTTTCAAGTCTGCAAGCACTGACCAGGCTCCCTGCTCTGATCCTAGTCTCTCCAAACTTACTGTGCAGGTGAGTTTAGGGAGTGAGTAAAATCACCCATCCACATATGGAAAGGGTGTGTTTAACAAAATAAACTCACTGCCTGTGTTAAGTTCAGGTCATAAGCTTAATTACAGTGATGGCTGGTTGAATTGGGTTACAGAGCTCACACAAACATAATGGACGAGCAATAACGATAAGCATCCATGTTGTTATATAGCATATCATCTTTTTGAGTACATGAGATCCAGTGGCCAGGGATTTCATTCAACTAGGTGTGATACCAGAATATCTTTGCCAGAATATTGTCTATCATAAATATTTTGGTTTAAATATCATTTACAAAACTATTGCCCAATTGGAGGCATTAATAAAAATCTGCATACAAGTGGAATGATATCTGATAAAAATCTGCCCCTGATGGATGATATTTTTGAAAAAATGTGCAGTGTGCATACATAACACAGGGACTGCACCAAGGATATTCCTTGGAAAGCTAACTTGCATCTCTTAGCATAACAAAAATACACTTCTCATGAGTCCCTCCTAGTCCTGATGTTGAGAAAAATGCTTCATTGGAATTCTACATCTGTGCTGTTCTCACTAGACTCTGTGTGAATGTTTCTTTTGAGATGTAACTTCTTGAAAGGCTATCATGACATCTCAGAGATTCATTGAACTCAAGCATAACGACCATATCTCATAGCCCACCCCACACATGCTAATATGGTTGAATGAATGCACATCCCTCAGGAAGAGAGAACCACAAACCACACCATTATTGTTGGAGAAACATTGCTGCAGATTTATTTGAAGAAAGCAAAGTAATGGGTTATCTTAAGGCATGGAGTCACTAATCCATACATAAATTTACCATAGGGAGCATATGCACTCTAGCACTGATCAGCAGTGGTAAAGTGCCCCGAGTCATAAAACCAACAAAAACAGGTCAGAAAGAGTACAGGAGGAAGGCAAAAAGTTCAGGGATGACCCTGCAAAAAGGGCCAAGTCCAACAGCGATCCAAGGGTGGCCAGCAGTGATAGGACCTATGCTGATTGTCCGCCTCATTAGCCACCGACCACCTGGACTATACTTCATCAGGTGCTTTTCCTTTTGAGTTGGTTCACCCAAACTCTGGACTTCTGTTCCAGAAAAAGAACCCACGCCTGAGGCAGAGCATTACCGGCAATCCCCCCAGTTGCCCCAGTTGTTCAGTCCTACAACTGCCCGTGTCACTTTCATCCTTGGGTCATGCCATAAAAATCCCAAGAAATTTACAGGAGACTCCCCCTTTTGGCTCCATCACATGGTTGCTTTCAGCACCCAAATCTTTTGGATCACCCAGTAACTCCAGCAAGCCCCAGAGGTGTGTTCAAAACAAAGACCATCCCCGTCACCTCCATCATACAAGTGACCTCAGGACCTTCCCGCGCTACCCTAAAGAAACCTCCCCACTGTGCTAGGTTGTAAGGGGGAAGGTGGTGTGTGAACAGGGCAGGGGAATGAGGCGCTAAGCCTCTGCCCACTTAACTGCTCCTATATATGGTGCAACATAATTCATAAAAATATTTGACATTTTATTAATGTTTTATATTTTAAATATATTTCTTTGAAAATATATATAAGCAATAATTTATTTTACACAATTGTAATTTTTTATGTTTTGAATTTAATAATATGAATATATTATATATATAATATATATATATATATACAAAGAACGTTGACAGATTTATGCTTCCGGGAGTGCAGCATTTTTCTCCTTGGTTATTTTCGCCAGCTAGTCAGCGCGCAAAAAGAAGACTCGCACTCCAGGGATCGTGATGAACAATTCAAAGTGTTATTGGCGACGCGTTTCGACCGTTACCGTCTTTTTCACAAGCCAAGTTACACCAACACAAACACCCACATATATAATTCATAAGTGTAAACATAAAAGACGGACCTCAGCCGGCTCCTTCCTGAATAGACATAAGTAAAAGACTTGCAATTGAGAAACATGATATACCATGACACAAGGAAGACAGACTAACCGTGTCTCATCCTAAAAAACATATACATTATGTCAATTAAAGTAAAAAAGCAAGCATAATACCCCAATTAGTGTATGTGGGTAAACGCTCGTAGTCATATAATTTAATATGTCAACAATTACATGAAGCACTTCCCTGATAATGCTAAACAGTCAATAATTGTCTACTTTTATACACCGGCCAAGTGGCCAAATTCATAGGGAGGATCCAGCCTGCCTCGGTCAAAGTTAGCTCCAGGTGCCCATGATGCAGACATCTGACCTTACATGTGATCGATCATTATTGTTGCTAGGGTCATAGGATAATGATCGTGTTACCCTCAGAACAAGGTGGGAAAAGTAAAAGTGGGGGGGGGATAAAACCCTCAAAGGAAAAGTGGTTCAAAGGCGGGGGCAAAAAAAGAAAAATATATAAAAATATATTTTTCAAAGACATGGTGGTGAGTGATAAATGGTGCAACACAAAAATACAAAAAGGGACAACAAAGAAAAGCAAGGGGTCAACCAAAGTAAGCTGGCCCGCAGCAACCGTAAACATTTTTAAAAATATTTTATGGCCTGATCAAATGATGAGATCTAAGGGAGAACCCTCAAAATAAGGGGTTGGTGGAGCAGTTATGGGATACCTGACTGCTATGTCTAATACATTCTAGGGTTAATACCTAGACGCAGGCATGGGGGAAATAAAGTGCTGCTTCATGTGAAGATTTTTCAGCCTGCCGGGACTGTGTCTAGGCGGAGAGCCCTCCACCCAAACACAGAACAAACAGAGAAACCAGGAATCACAATGAGAGCCTTTAAAAAGTCATAGATCTAATGGGGTACTCATCCAATGTGGACGAACAGTTCCTCATCTTCGTTCAAACCAAAGGTGGTCTTAGTTTCGAGCAGTAAGATGTACTTGGATTCCAGAATCCTCAGTTGTTTCTCTCGATTGCCCCCTCTGGGATTCGCTGCCACCCTGTCAACACCAAAAAAAGACAAGCTGTTAACATCCTTATTGTGGTATTTGAGCCAGTGTCGAGCAGTTGAATAACTCAAATCACAATTCCTTATAGCACGTGCATGCGCCAGAATTCGCTTCTTCACAGGGAAGATAGTACTCCCTATGTACATCTTCAAACGGGGCACATTATGGCATACACACAGAAATCACTATTGCAGTTCATAAATTTGTCAGTGTTCGCTGTCTTCCCTGTAGGTAGTGGGTAGCTCTTCCTGTTCTTACTGGTGCTGCATGCCTTACACTTCCCACACTTAAAAAGCCCTTCTGTTGCTGTATCCATGTTTGTTGTTTGGTCGCCCCATGTAACTCTTGACCAACATGTCCTTAAGGGACCGTGCTTTCCTGTAAGTCACCTTGGGTTGGTCGCTGACTAGTGCTCCTATTACTGGGTCGCTCTTGACTATGTGCCAGTGTTTTTTCAGGGTTTCTCGCACTGCTTGTGTTTCTACATTAAAACTCGTTATCATCCTGATTTCGTTGTTTCCCACAGTGCTAGGTTTCTTCACTAGTAATTCTGTCCTGCTACGGGTTGCCACTTTTTCTCTCGCCACCCTCAGTACTCTCTCCGGATAGCCCCTAGTTTTAAATCTGGCCATCATTCTGTCTTGTTCCTTGGAAAACGCCAATTCAGTGGTACAATTGCGTTTCTCCCTTACTAATTCCCCATAGGGGATACTCCACTTGAGATTAGTTGGGTGGTGGCTCCTTGCATGTAAAAGGCTATTCCCTGCAGTCTCCTTTCTATGAAGGGTGGTGGATATTTTCCCTTCGCTGATGCCCACCTTGATGTCCAGAAACTCTAACTCGGTTTGGTTATACTTCTGTGTGAAGCAGAGATTTACATCATTTCTCTCTAGCATCTTAAACAATCCCCTCGTCAGATTCAGAGCTGTCCCAGATTAGTAATATGTCGTCTATGAATCTGGTCCACATGACTATATGTTTGGTTAAATTCTCATTCATTTCTGTCCAGACCTGTTGTTCCTCCCACCAACCCATTAGCATGCAGGCATAACTGGGCGCGAAGCAACTTCCCATGGCAGTCCCGACCTCTTGCTTAAACCACTTATCCTCATACAGAAAGAAATTATTCTCCAAACAAAATTCCAACATTTCAGTTAACATATGAGTTTGTTCATACAAGAATATCGATCTATCTCTAAAGAAATGTTTGCATGCATTCACACCATCCTTGTGCCTAATGCTGGTAAACAGTGATACCACATCAATTGTCACCAGCCAGTAGTTCTGTTGCCATGTGATTCCCTCAATTTTATTGATAAAATCAGTACTGTCTCTGCAGTACGAGGGTAGGCTAAGGACATACAGGAAGAGAAAAGTGTCCAGGAAGGTAGATGTATTCTCTAATAGGCTACCATTAGCAGGTACAATCGGTCTACCAGGTGGGTTAGTCCCATCCTTGTGAACCTTCGGCAGCATATAAAAACATGGAGCCGTGGGGTGTTTCATGTACAGAAATGTGTATTCATCAACCCCCAGTAGCCCACGATCTTTCCATTCACCAATCTTTTTATAGTATGTGTTGGCTGCCCCATCATATGCCTCTTTACTGGATTTCGTGTAGTTCCCAGAGAGGATCAGTTGTCTATTGGCCTCTTTTTTGTACAGGTTGATGTCCCACAGGACCACATTACCCCCTTTATCAGATGGTTTGATTATAAAGCTTGGGTCACTGTTAAGTGTTCCCAGCGCCAGTCTCTGATCAGGGGTCAAATTAAAAGCATGTTGATTCTTGCTTCTGTTCCATATGTGCATGAGGTCTTGAGTTACCACCTCATGAAAGGTGTCAAGACCATCGTGGGGCAGATTCGGATTAAAGGTGGATTTGGGCTTGAAGCCAGTGTGTGGGGCACCCCCAGTCTCCAGACCCATCTGTTCAAGGAGATCACGCTCACCTGACCATTCACTCAATTCTCCTCCAAGTTCAGCCAGACAGGCAAGACCTTCAATATCACTCAAACTTAAGAGTTCAGACATTCGTGTTGCAACTTCGGCAGACCCACTGTTGCCATCAGTAATACGTTTCTTTTTGTGCATGAACATTTTCATCAGTTTCAATTTACGAATAAATAAAAACACATCAATTCTGATCCTACTGTAGTCAAAGTTAGCTGTCGGGCAAAAGGTTAAACCCAGTTCAAGTAGGGATTGTTCTGTTGCAGTCAATTCATGGGTTGAAATATTCACTACTGTTAAGTTCTGCTCACCCATCATTTCTGCTTTGTTTGCCGTGTCGTTCTCCCATACGGCAGTGTGTCCTTTGAATTTTTGTTTGTGTCCTCCCCTCCTTGTTTGCCTCCTCTTGTGTTTAGATATATATATAGATCTATATATATATATATATATATATATTATCTACTGGCGGTCGCCAGTAGATAGTTATAGTTAGGACCTATTTTCCATAGGAAATTCGCAACATTCTATTTCCAATACCTTTGGCGCCAGTTGACGAATCTTCGCGAAATTCTCAAAACTTATGGCCCGCTCCGGTCCGCTCCTATCCTGAAAGTTTCCGGGTGATTCGTCAAGTGGGGGCCGAGAAAAAAGGGGGGTCCCAAAACGTGTTTTCCCCATGCAATTTTCCATAGGAACCTTTAGTCGCAGCTACAGCCCGAACTGCTGAATGGAATTACACCAAATTTGGCAAAAAGGTAGCCCTTGGTTCAGAGTCGTGCCTTTTGGTTAAATGGTGTAAATCCGTTCAGTAGTTCCTGAGAAATTTGAAAAAGAAAACACATATATATCTGGGCGGAGCCTAACCACACATGTAATCGTGAGATCTGATTGGCTGTCAGCACTTCATCCTGGAATTGCTGGCAGCCATCTTGGGACCAATATAAATGATAGTACCCCATTGAAATGCATTGTAGTGAATCGAAGATTTTGAGGGTTACCAAAAGGAGAACTATAAAGGGTGATAACAGACTTTAGTTACATTAGAATTCATTTGTTGATGGTACCATACTAATTTCAGGAATTGTGGTGTGTTCTAAGGTGATTTTACCCTGTGTAAAACCTTCTGCTGGGATATCATGAATCATGTTTGAGAGAAAACTATTTTCACATGCTTGTCCCATACAGTTTTGGAAGGTGCTCCAGAAGCTAAAATGAGAGCATATTTTCTGTAAATTCACATTATCTTTCTCAGTCATGTGAGAATGAAGTCTGACATTCTCAGTAAAACATGTACATCCAACAAGGGCAGAGACTGTCAGTTGATTCTACTGCAGCTTCCCAGAGGGTTCTAAAGAACAACTAGAGTGCTAACAGCCTTACTTATGACAAAAGTATGGCACACCTGAAGCCATCTTGATTGGAATAAACTGGTAACACTTAAAACATTTAATTTAAAAAGGAACAAAATGATGGGGTTCGTTTTGTCATAGAAATTATGGTTAGTGCTGTAGAAAGAAAAATTAGGACATGTTTCAAGTGTGATCTCAAATATCTTCCTGTTATATTTCAACAGGAGCAGCCTGTCAGTTGATGCCTTTGTGTTCTACTGCAGCTTCCCATAGTGTTCTAAAGAACAACTAGAGCGCTAACAGTCTTACTTATGACAAAATTATGGTACACCTGAAGCCATCTTGATTGGAATAAACTGGTAACTCTTAAAACATTTAATTTAAAAAGGAACAAAATGAGGGGTTCATTTTGTCATAGAAATTATGGTTAGTGCTGTAGAAAGAAAAATTAGGACATGTTTTAAGTGAGATCTCAAATATCTTCCTGTTATATTTCAACAGGAGCAGCCTGTCAGTTGATGCCTTTGTGTTCTACTGCAGCTTCCCAGAGTGTTCTAAAGAACAACTAGAGCGCTAACAGTCTTACTTATGACAAAAGTATGGCACACCTGAAGCCATCTTGATTGGAATAAACTGGTAACACTTAAAACATTTAATTTAAAAAGGAACAAAATGAGGGGGTTCATTTTGCCATAGAAATTATGGTTAGTGCTGCAGAAAGAAAATGTAGGGCATGTTTTAAGTGAGATCTCAAATCCTCTTCTATTTCATTAGAAAATTCTGACATGCAGACTGAAACAATCACTTTCAATACCAGCAGTAGACTTCCAGTTAACTCCCTGGTGAGCAGTAGCTTTACTACAGTGATCTAATGAACAACTAGAGTGCTAACATTCTGAATTTATGGCAAATGTGTGACACATATGAATGCCTTCTTGATGGAATCAAAGTAAAAAACTGAAAGCATTTCCTACTGAGGAGACTGCAGTAAATGACGAAATTAGGAAACTTCATAACAAATAAGTCTCCCAAGATGGCCACCAGAGAAAAAAGAGCCCAAATGTAGCACAAATATCACCCAGATGTAGCCCACATATAGCCCAATGACAGAAGTGTGCAAAACACTTTTTATTTTTAGTTTTTCTGCAGTTTTATATAGTGCAAACTGGTCAGGTATTGGAGCGTTACATCTTACTTGGACCCCTTATTGCGTATTTTGCACGAAGTACATGAGATTGATCTTGCGAAACATTGAACTTTACGATTCTGTTAACCTGAAGTTGCTCTGAACCGGGCTTTGTAACACCCGTTTTTACCTACTGGTTTTAATTAATTCTCACTGTATTGTATTAGGAAAGAGGATTTACTGTTTTTATGTACACTTTTATGATCTATGTTTCTAAATCAGATCAAATAAAGTTTAATGAATTCTATGGCAGGACGGAGGCGAGGATTATGCATATCTTTCCTCACTTTATTTGCATAGCAGTTCAAAGAAAACGTAACACAACAATCATTAAACAAAAGACTACACAACCCATGAACCATTAGGGGGGTAGTCTCCAAGGCAACTATAGTCCAATCATATCACAGTCCATCGTATATAATATCGTGACGTCCCTTTCTTCACTGCTCGTCAGTTAAGTGCATTCCTTACATTCTTGGCTTAATCTGACGTTGTTGCTGTTTGTATAGCGGTTTCTTGTGCACGTTATTAGCATTATTGCCTTGGTATTGTTTCATATTCCCTGTGCAGCAGGCTCTTGCCCGAGTGCGTTCTCCCCCTCGCAGTTTCTCCCGCTGTGTGCTCTGCGCGCGGTGAGATCCTGTCAGGCGCGTCTGGTCCGAGCGAGGCAGCTCCGTCGAGCGCTCCCGCTGGTCTTTACGCGCGTTTGGGAATCCGGTCACTCCTTTAGTGTCCGCTTGATTCCCGACCAACCCTCGCCTAATTTTGACACCGCTACGCGGTGATTTCCCCACACGGCCACGTTAGTGACCAGCGCCACCTGGTGGTGGTAATTGGTATTGCGCCTCAGTCTATTCTTATAACAGCTTCAGGGAAAGCCCAGCTGTTGGAGCACCGGCGAGGGGCTGTCTTAAGGATTTTAAGGGCATTTGTTCTGTGCTCACACCCTCTGCTATCATGTCTTCTCCAGAAGACCATTTTTACTCCTCCTACCAGGAAGTGGAGGAGGAATGGCCCCCAACTTCTCCCTCCAGCAGTGGACCAAGCCCTCTCTCTGGCTATTTCTAGGGCGCTGGCTCCTCTTAGGGATCAGGTTGATAAGCTCACGAAAAGCATCCCTGGGGTGTTCAGTGACCCAGATCTGGTGGTGGCGGGTCCAAGTAGCTCCCAGATGGGGAATAAAAGGGCCGTTAAGCATAACGTGGGGCACTTGGAAGGATTTGATAAACTTACGGAGACCTTCCTCAAGAGTGCGCGAACGCTAAAACATGCACCCTGCCGGGAGGAGGAGGGACCCGGAGAAAATTGCGACACTGTCACCACTATTGTAGACCCCGATAGCGGGTTTCCCTTAGAGGGAGAGGGTGTATCGGAGGACGATTTCTCGGGGCGTCCCTGGCGTCCAGAATCCCACTCCTCTCAGTCCCCGGTTGGGGACGGGGTCCACTCGGACATGTTCGAGCCTACCCAAATTTACCATCCTAGGTCGGCAGAGTGGACACCTGAGGCCAAAGTGGCAGAGTATGTGGTGGGGAAAATCCATCAACCCCTTGAAAGGGAGGGGAAACAGCTGCCCTCATCCTCCTGGACCTCTCCGCGGCGTTCGACACCGTCTGCCACCGCACCCTAGTGAAGCGCCTCAGCAACATCGGAATCCGAGAGAAAGCACTGGAATGGATCATCTCGTTCCTCGCCGGAAGAACCCAGAGAGTCCGCCTCTCCCCGTTCAGATCCGAAGCCACCGAAGTCATCTGCGGCGTTCCACAAGGATCCTCACTCAGCCCGACCCTCTTCAACGTCTACATGAGCCCCCTCGCAGCCATCGCACGCCGACACAACCTCAACATCATCTCCTACGCCGACGACACCCAGCTGATCCTCTCCCTCACCAACGACCCCACCACCGCCAGAGCCAACCTGCACGACGGGATGAGAGACGTCGCCGACTGGATGAGGAACAGCCGCCTTAAACTGAACTCAGACAAGACGGAAGTCCTCATCCTGGGCTCATCACCCTCCGCCTGGGACGACTCCTGGTGGCCCCCGGCCCTGGGCACCGCACCCAAGCCAACGGACCACGCACGCAACCTGGGCTTCATCCTGGACTCCTCCCTATCGATGACCAGACAAGTCAACGCCGTCTCATCTTCATGCTTCAACACTCCTGCGCATGCTCCGCAAGATCTTCAGATGGATCCCCACTGAAACCAGGAAGACCGTCACCCAGGCACTCGTCACCAGCCGACTGGACTATGGGAACACCCTCTACGCCGGAACCACAGCCAAACTTCAAAAGAGACTCCAGCGCATCCAGAACGCCTCCGCACGACTCATCCTGGACATCCCCCGACACAGCCACATCACCGTACACCTGAAAGACCTGCACTGGCTCCCCGTCAGCAAGAGAATCACGTTCAGACTCCTCACCCACGCACACAAGGCCCTCCACGACCTGGGCCCAAAGTACCTCAACGACCGCATGTCCTTCTACACGCCCACACGCCAGCTACGATCAACCAGCCACGCCCTCGCCACCGTACCACGCATCCGCAGAACCACCGCCGGAGGAAGATCCTTCTCCTACCTGGCGGCCAAGACCTGGAACTCCTCCCCACTCACCTTCGGCGAACCCAGGACCATCTCGCCTTCAGGAAGCAGCTCAAGACCTGGCTGTTCGAGCAGTAACTTACCCCCTCCCCAGCGCCTTGAGACCCTCCCGGGTGAGTAGCGCGCTCTATAAATGCCGTGATTGATTGATTGATTGATTGAGGTCAGGAATAGGATGAGGGGAGAATGCCCCAGGCCCTCACTGAAGGGGAAGGTGGCACACACGCCTGAAATTGATGAGAAACTATGTACCTTTTTCTCCAAGTATATGAGGGATCCCAAGAAAGGAATTGATAGGTCTTGGACATGGTAGGGCCCTTGACCCAAATTATTCAATTGACGGAGCGTTCCAAAGAGTCAGGATCCCCTGTGTCCACGGATATTGTGGCTGGTTGGGCGCACTACCCTAAACCCTAAAACACTACCCCTCCACTACCCAAACACCACTGCACTACCCTAAACCCTAAAACACTACCCCCAGCACGACACCCTACACTACCCAAACATAACTGCACTACCCTAAACCCTAAAACACTACCACCAGCACGACTCCCTAAACTACCCAAACACCACTGCACTACCCTAATCCCTAAAACACTACCCCCAGCATGACTCCCTACACTACCCAAACACCACTGCACTACACTAAACCCTAAATATACCCCCAGCATGACCTCCCACACTACACAAACACCACTGCACTACCCTAAACCCTAAAACACTACCCCCAGCACGACCCCCTACACTACCCAAACACCACTGCACTACCCTAAACCCTAAAACACTAACCCCAGCATGACCCCCTACACTACCCAAACACAACTGCACTACCCTATACCCTAAAACATGACCCCCTACACTACACAAACATGACTGCACTACCCTAAACCCTAAAACACTACCCACAGCATGACCCCCTTCACTACACAAACACCACTGCACTGCCCTAAACCCTAAAACACTACCCCAGCACTACCCCCTATACTACCCACACACCACTGCACTAACATAAACCCTAAAACACTACCCCAGCACAATCCCCTACACTACACAAACACCACTGCACTACCCTAAACCCTAAAACACTACCCCCAGCACGACTCCCTACACTACCCAAACACCACTGCACTACCCTAAACCCTAAATCTACCCCCAGCATGACCCCCTACACTACCCAAACACCACTACACTACCCTAAACCATAAAACACTACCCCCAGCATGACCCCCTACACTACACAAACACCACTGCACTACCCTAAACCCTAAAACACTACCACCAGCATGACCCCCTACACTACTCAAACACCACTGCACTACCCTAAACCCTAAAACACTACCCCAGCACGACCCCCTACACTACCCATACACCACTGCACTACCCAAAACCCTAAAACACTACCCCCAGCACGACCCCCTACACTACTGCACTACCCTAAACCCTAAAACACTACCCCCAGCACGACCTCCTACACTACCCAAACAACACTGCACTACGCTAAACCCTAAAACACTAACCCCAGCACGACCCCCTACACCACCCAAACACCACTGCACTTCCCTAAACCCTAGAAAGAAACCCCCACCCCATGCCCAATCCCCCTTACCTCTCACTCCTCATGGTTCCTCTCTCCTCGTGGTTCCTGCTTCACGTAATCTCTGAGGGGCGGTGCACGTCGTTGTGAGGAAACGGAACAGCCTCTGTTTCCTTACAACGACATGGATCGTCTACATGTTTTTTAGAACGCATGGTCATTTACCATACATACCTTTACAACAAAATTCGTTGTAAAGGCATGCGTGGTAAATGACCATGCGTTCTAAAAATGCGTAGTAATGACTTCGTGATGTACAACGCATGCGTGGTAATGCATGCGTTGTAATGGTATCGCAAAGTAAAAAGTCGTTGTAACGGCTGTTTACCGATCGAAGCTGGCCCCTGTTCTTCAGTGAGACGTTTATTTGATTAATTAGGAGGAAGGAATGTGGTTTTTACCGAAAAGTGCATTCCCGGCTGTTGTATTGTGAAAGTGTCCGCGTGGCCTGGTTTCACTTCCGGTGAGAGAGTGGAAGAGTCTGTTTGGATCTAAAGGAGTTCTGTTGTTGGACGGGGCCGGCGCAACATGTCATCAGAAAACATAGCTAATGGAAAGCGTCCTCCCTGAAGTGTGGAGCAGTGCCATGAGAGGTCAACGAGTGTGCGTCACACCGCAGTATGACCGTACCGCGTGACCCATGTGCCGCCTCCAGGGTACGGGAGGCAGAAGCGGCATCGCAGGTCCTCTTGAAGACCGTTGTAGCACTAATTCTACATTTTGGTACTAGGGCATTTTAACTTCGTTGTTCCTGCCAGATACAAAGAGAAGATCCTGTGTTATTCAGTGCCCTCGTTACCTTTTTTGTGGGTTGTGGTGCTTGTCACTTCGCTGCCCCGCCGGTGCACACAACTGGGCACCCCACCTCGTGTGCCATCTGCAGGGCCTCTGCCCTCGGATCACTGGTTTCGGTTTCTGGAGTGGCAACATAAACAGTTGCTCCCAAAGGACTAGCCTGAACACTTATGTGAATATCCCCTGCACCAGCATTCCACGGAAATTCTTTCCTAGCTCTCCCACGTCAACGAGCACGGCTCCGCTCGCGACACCGTATGACGTCATCGGAGCCATAAGAGGACCTCGTTGGCGTGCTGACGTCAGTTCCACCTATTTTTTCCGTCCCACCGAGGCAAACAGGGGACCGAGACATTTTCACATGTATACATAGTATAATAAATATATATATATTCACTGAAAAAACCTTAGGTTTCAGGCACGTTATAGTTAGAAATTAGCATTTAAAATACCTTAGAAATTCACTGAAAAAAACATAGGTTTCAGGCACATTATAGTTAGAAATTAGCATTTAAAAAACCTTAGAAATTCACTGAAAAAACCATAGGTTTCAGGGGCGTTATAGTTAGTTGGACATTTCACTCGTACAAAACCATAGAAATTCCCCCGTTATAGTTAGTTCAGCTAACTATAACTCGTGCGCCCGCAATGCACTGCTGATGACGTCACATATTACATCACTCATGACATGGTCAGTGACATCACTCATGACATCACTGATGACATCTCAAATGACATCACTGATGACATCACTGATGACATCATCCAGTGAATATGTGTTTTTCTGAAAATTAAATATGTTTTATATATGTATATCTCAAGGTCGATGGAAGAATAAATGGGTATATAAGTGTCTAAATGGATGATTTATTTTTGTAAAATTGATTGTATAACTGACTAAGTGTATCTTAGTGAATACATGGGTTAGTGAGTAATGTTTAAATATGAAAATATCTGTATCAGTCTCTCACTTTGTGTATAAGTGGCTGCATGGGTTGGTGAGTAGCTACATGAGTGTCTATATGGGTTATTAGTTGGTTTTTGAGTATCAGTATGAGTGTCTGAGTGTCTGTATGGTTCGGTGGGGGTATTACTTAGTGCATAGATGCATGAATGAGTGACTCACTGTTTGTATGTGTTGAAGACAGCATGTG
Organism: Calotriton arnoldi; assembly: GCA_963921515.1. NCBI lineage: Eukaryota > Metazoa > Chordata > Amphibia > Caudata > Salamandridae > Calotriton > Calotriton arnoldi. Next base: position 711,883 of record CAWUFW010009493.1, read on the forward strand.
TGCAGGACTGTATAGGTGGATGAGTATGTGTATGGGTGTGTTAGTGAGTGAATGACTGTCTCAATAGTGTCTTTATGAGTAACTACATATGTTTTAAACTAGTATATGTGAGTATTGGTGTATATAAGTGAGTATATGTGAGAGTGAGAGATTGGAAGAGTTCCTGTACAAATAAGTAGGTGTTTCTATAAGTGATTGTTTAAGAGAGTAAGTATGTGTAAGTTTCTGAAGAAGTAAGTGTGGTAGTGTGTGTATAACTGTATATGCAAGTAAATGGATGTTTGATACTTTGTTTGCATGTGTGACTATGTGTGTGAGTAACTCTATGGATGAGTGGCGGTGTGTAACAGGATGTATAGGTGTATGAGTACATATGATGAGTGAGTACATGTATGAGTGACTGTATAGGGACTGTTGGTGAATGAGTGGATGTGTGTGTAGATCTTGGAATTACTGAATAGGTGTGTTGTAACTGGTATTGGTATGTCCATTGTTTTGAAAATGTTAGTTTGTATTTTTGAGTGTGTGTATCAAAGGTTATATTAGGGTGAGAGGAGGTCTGCCACTCTATCACAAGGATGATGCCATCAGTGATGTCATCAGTGATGTCATTTGAGATGTCATCAGTGATGTCATGAGTGATGTCACTGACCATGTCATGAGTGATGTAATATGTGACGTCATCAGCAGTGCATTGCGGAGCGCGCGAGTTATAGTTAGCTGAACTAACTATAACGGGGAATTTCTATGGTTTTGTACGAGTGAAATGTCCAACTAACTATAACGCCCCTGAAACCTATGTTTTTTTCAGTGAATATATATATATATATATATATATATATATATATGCAGCAAATCCTACGTTACAGAGAGATAAGGGTCGCACTCCAGCAGTTGTAAACCAGTGATTAATTTATTCTTAAATCATTTAAGTCAGCAAACACAGACCAAAACTGTGTTTGCTGACTTAAATGATTTAAGAATAAATTAATCACTGGTTTACAACTGCTGGAGTGCGACCCTTATCTCTCTGTAACGGAGGATTTGCTGCATGTTTAGCGGTTTGGTTCAACCGCGTGGGCTACGCACCTTGTGGAGCGCCGGTAACCCGGATAAAGTGAACCGACCTTGGATGTGATATATATATATATATAGATATATAAAATAACCAAGGAGAAAAATGCTGCACTCCTGGAAACATAAATCTGGCAACGTTCTTTAATGAGCATACAGCATTCAATAGGACACCACAACGTGTTTCGACATTCGTCTTCATCCAGGTGGTTTCAGTCTTTCTTTTTCCCTTGTTCATACCTTATATATAATGAACGCCACCCTGGAAGATGTAGTTTCTTTGTTGGCACACCTGGGAGCCTTTCAGTTATTTTAGAAAAGTTCCAATATTGCAGATCATTTGAAAGCGACCGTACACAGTGCAGTCGGAAACATCCATTTTCCTATGGGAGCTTGTGCGGCGGGCGTAAAACTCCCGCAGCATAAGCTCCCATAGGAAAATGCATGTTTCCCAACATCCCCTGCCACACAGTGCAGGGCCAAATGCGGAGGACCACGGGGGAAGGGGGCTCTGCTAGGGGCCCCAAAATCAGTTTCTGACAGCCAATCCATGTCAGAAAGGCCAACATGGATTGGCTGTTGGAAACCAACATCATAATCCAGACGGCAGAAATGACATCCTTAAGGGGTTAGGATGTCTTTCCGACTGGCCAACGGGCTCCTTGAGCCCCTTGGAACCGTGTCGGATTCGGTGGCCGGTTTAAACTCCGACAGCCGCCATCATAATACGGCGGTCGGACTTTAAACCTACCATGTTGGTTGGAAAGCCTCCGACCTGTGATCGGAGGCTTTTTGACCAACATCGTATTCAGGCCATAAATATATATCTATATTTATTAAAAAATAAACAACAATTAAACAATTTACATAAATAATAATCAATTAAATACTTAATTATCAATTAGAAAATCATTATTTACTATTTTAATAATCATTTACTATTTTAAAAATAATTGTAACAATTTACTATTTAAAAAATATTATTAAAATAATTATTTTATTATTACTTAATTAACTTTGCACTCTATACCATACAAACCTAGCAGCCCACACCTGAAATAAAAATAAAATAAATAAGTATAGCAAAATGTACATAAGCATTAATCAATTAAATAGCAATTAAGAATTAAATGTTAATTATTACTAAATTAACTCCCCACCCTAAACCCCTACAAACCTATTAATCCGCACCTAAAATATAACTAAAATATATAGGTATTGCACAATTTACATAATAAAAGTTGCAAACTATATTTAAAACAATAGCATCTACACAAATATTAACAGATACAATTAATAGATTAACACTCTTTCAAATAATTGAAAAAACATATTTTTTGCAACTATATCACTGACAATGATATTACAAACAACAATATTCTTAAAAAGTATGTGCTGGATTTAGGTCTTGGCGGACGGGTTTCTCCATCACAGCAGTGACGGATATCCCATCCACCAAAATATAAATCCCATTATATCCTGTGGGATCTATATTTTGGCGGACGGGATATCCGTCACTGTTGTGACGGAGTAGCCCATCCGCTAAGATCTAATTTAGGCCCTATATTACTTACTGAAAAAAATTATATTATTGACAATGATATTTTTGCATCGCAATATTTTTGTATCACAATATTTCATTTCTGCTACTTCTGTCTCTCGATATTTACAACTCGATATTTTGTCCCAACACCTCTTAAATTAGCACTTACAGTGCTCTCTTTATATGAAATGGCCCGTCTGTCTCTGATAACAAGGTGAGGTTGGATAACAACTGGGCCTAAATTGCTCTTAAGTTTCACATTCATGTCAAAAAGATTTAACATATTCTCGTTGGCTGTTTGTGACTTGTAACTCATTTTTTAGGCTTGGCCATGAGCCAGCTTTGGCTCTCTTACCAGACTTATGCAATCAAAAAGAAATTCAGGACTAAAAAGGACATACATGTCTACATACCTAGAGGGGCTTTGGTCAGCCCTGTTCATCCAGGGGTCTGTTCTGCTGTAATTCATATTTTGCTGCCGACTACCACAGCATTACAGCATGGGACAATGGATCATCCTAGCTTAGTCATTGCCTCTCTTGAACCGTGAGGGTTGGCACTTTGCCAGATCAGATGTATAGAAGTGTACTTCGGAGCCAGGGCTAGTTTGCCAAAGCTTTACTTTGTCAATGTTTTTTTCTTTCTATTCTTTGTCTTTTTATGTCATACCGCTGTGTTTAAGCTATGGCTTCAGGTCACAGTAATTCAAAGGCAAGTACTCCCTTTTCTTTCTGCCAATAGGAATCATATTTTCCTGTGAGGTGCACTGAAACTAAAAAGGGTTTCTATACCTGTTCAAAGTACATCTACCTAAGAAGCTTCCTTACTCTTCTATTAAATTATACGTAATATTTATTTCTTGTTTAACTTAAAGTTTTATTGAATGCATATGAACACCACATTTTGGTGGTTGCATGTTTTCTTTTTCCCTTTTTTTATTGCTGTAGCTTATGTCTGCAATTAAATTCTTTTTTTAAAACTTAGCCATTGCACCAGGTTGCCAAGCTAATGTGTGTTTTGTGTTCCCCTCAATACCACAGCATTGCCTTTTCCATGCACTGCCAAATAACAGCAGTTAGTATCACCCATTTTCAGGGTCGGACAGGGACAGAAAATAGGCCTGGGCACCAAAATAAAAGTGGCCTACATTAGTGAAGAATATAGTTAAAAGAATGGTAATATATGTGAAAAAAAGCATTAAAAACCTGCTCATCTGGCCATAAAACCAGCCCAAAACTGCTAAGAAACCAGCCCTCACACTGATTTGTCAGACCAGCACATTGGGCACTGACTGATTGCCCTATTGGCCAACTCAGCCCATTTTAATAGAATTTAATGTGCGGAGTATATGTTATGTTATGTTAGTAGTTTTTCTAGAGCATGTGGCTACCCAAAACGGGCTTCCCAGCGCTAACAGAAGACATGAGAGAAAAATGTGCAGCTTATGCGAACAGATAGGTGTTTAGCTGTCTTCTGAAACTAAGCAATTATTGTTAGCTCTTAGTTGAATAGCGAGGGAGTTCCAGAGCTTTGCTGCAAGATGGGCATAGGATCGCCCACAACTTCTGGCCCTGTTGATTCTGAGGGTAGCCAGAAAAAAGAGATTGTTCGACCTTAGATCCTGTGCTTTGTTGTGTGGGATGATGAGGTGACTAAGAATATGTGGTCTCTGAGCATGTTTTACTTTGTGCACAATGAATAGTGTTTTGAAATCTATCCTTTTCATTACTGGTAGCCAATGGAGGCTGACTAAGGCCGAACATGCAGACTGTGATCTAGGAATGTGCAGTAGAACTCTGGCTGCGGCATTCTGAATAATCTGTAACATAACCAGGGCTGCCAAGGTAAAGTGAATTGCCACTGTTCAACCGTGACAATATATAGTACCAGATGATAGAGTACAACATGCATAAAAGTATAATGGCCAAAATTTAGCCTACCATGATATTGTTAAGGTAAGTATACATAGAGAAGTATACATTTCATTTTGCTAATTCTACATATATGACAATATATTTCCCATCAAGGTTCACAGATGTGAAGTTAAGAATAGTAAATCATTACTTACACATACCCATATGATATCACAATATGGTAGTGAATACAATGGTTTAAATATTATTGTACTTGATGTATGGATGTGAGAATGGCGAAAGCTGGATTGGCCCTGATGGGTTGCAAGCTTAGGACCTGCTTATGAGTCAGGCAAAGTTGCGCCAGATCTCCGCACGCACAGCTGCGCCAAACGCATGCAAAGACCGCCAACCATATCACGAGTTGAACTCGTGCTACACGAGTTCAACTCGGGATACGGTCTGCGGTTCTTTGCCTTTCCCATGGCGGTGCCTGGAAAACAGGCGCGGCAATGGGAACGGCAAAAAAGTTCCAGTACGGCAGGGACGGTGACGTCCATGCCGTGCTGGAACTTTGTGGGACTACAGACAGGGAGGCACTTGTTGTACCCCTCTGAATGTATCACCATGGCGGGGGGGGTTCAGGGCCCCCTTTGTTCCTGGACCGCCAGCCCTTTTATGGCGGGCTCCTTCAAGAAAAGGTTGGCAGTCCAGGAACTCTTAATATGCTGAGCAGGACTGCGCCAGTCCCCGCTCAGGATATTGGGTTGTGGTGCTCCTGTGCCACCGCCAGGGAACGACTGTTCCCTGGCACAGTTGGCGGTCCACCGCCCCTACGACTTTAACAGGCGTAATACGGCGGACGCTGGGCTGCCTGCGAGTCTGGCAGCCGCAAGACCTTCAGACTTGTAATCAGGCCCTTAGATCCTTCAGGCTCCTAGCAAAGATCAACAATAACTTCTCAACTAAGTGAACTATCGTGCAAGCTGTTGTTGGAAGATGCATTATGCCTAAGAAAAAACAAAGTCTTGGCCCTCCTTTACTTTCTGGGCTGTGTCATGTACTGTTAAGTGTTCTCTCAAACAGAGGGTGTTCCTCCTGCACTGCAGTCTAGCTGCATCAGTTCAAATGCACTTTCACTTCCCTCACAAATTATGGCACCTTTTCTGACCTAGGTAATTCATCCTGGTGGAACTCGTTGCAGCCATTTTAAAAATACCACTCCCCAAACGATTGAATATGTTTAAACTGAGCAACCAGGAATGCGAAACATATGTGCCCGGAACTTGGCCTGACTCTTGCAGTCTCTAAAGTTATCTGTGTGATAATTTCTTCTTAAAGGTTGGAACCACTAAGGATAGGGCATATGAGTAATAGTAGGTTTGTCACTAGTAGAAACATTGCCACTCCCATTATGTATTGTTCCATTCTGTTACTAACTTCTGAAAAGTAGTGTTTTTAAGACTATTCGATAAATTCGATGAGATTCTGAAGTGACTGGTAAGGTGCACAGGAATTTTGTGGCCATTGGGAGGGGAAATAGAGGAACGACGTCACACGAATGGCTCAGTTATGGCTTTTGAATGTGAAACGTGCAGTTCTGTGTCTTGCCACAAGGTGGCGGAAGAATTAACAGCACCAATAGCAGATAACAGCCTAAGCATCCTCGAGATAGACTGAGACAAGTAGCTTACTCTATTTTCAGTTATCTATAAATTAGCAATACCGTTAAACTACTACATCCAAACCCTGAAAGCAGTTCACTTTTAACCATTCTTCACTTGCTTACTCACTCACTTGGACCATACTTTTAATCCTCGGCTCCCTTGAGTTGCAAGAAGTTGAACACATTGTTACCAAGATAATTGTCAAGTAGCCGTGAGGCGCTATGTTTAGCACTACAGCAATCCCAAGGAAATTGACACTTAGGGCAAGGCCACCTGTAATAGAATAGTCATATAAACTCAAATTACAATTCAACACATAAGGGTTTTTAAACTGTTCAGTCTTCAAGAACATTCACTGGCACTCTCCTAACAAAACAACCTTTGAGACTACTGAGCTCTGGAGGAGGCCACACTCAGACACAACTCCAGCTAGATCAGATGTCTGGGTTTAGAAAAAAGAGCTTTGTATTGTAGTAATTAAAAAGCAAAAACCCCCTGAGGGTATTCTGTGTCCGGCTGCGTGTCTGTGCCAGCTGCCCTAGATTACTGCGGGAAGTGCAGCTCAGACTGCTGATCAGCTGCACTGGCATTAAGACCCACACACAATTAGTCTCCTTATTACTAATGGACAAACTACATTTTATGGGCTTCAAAAGCCAGCTGTAGTATTTAACATTAGGGTTCTCTCTCTCCCACTCTTTCTTTCTCAATTACTCTCTCTGCATTCCACTCACATATTTCACTTCAGGAGACATTTTTTTTTTTTTTAAGTTAATTTAGTAATTAAAATGTTTTGGTTTGGGTTTGTGATTCAGCAAATAATGTTGTTCACTTAAACATCTACTCATCACCCATGGTCATATGTCGAAAGTAAGTAAGCTGCACCACCTAGGGCCCTGAACCACCTGACTTGGGGATGGCTGTTACTAATAAGAAACATTTCAACCATCATCATCATGCACATTTTGTTTGTAGTAGTTCTTCAATAAATCCTCACTGTCTGAGCAGTTCATATCCTGCAAAATGTATATATTTGTACAGTATTTACAATGCAGTCACAGCATAGAGAAGGCATTGATGATTTCATTGTCATGCCCGAGTCTATTTACTTGTTTTAGTTTTTTTACAAGAACGCAGTTTTCCATCGGGTTCCAAGTCTTCAGCCCTCTCTGTTTGTTGGTGCCTTCTCTGATTCTCTACCCCATTGCATTTGTTTGTAGGTTATCTTAGTGTTTGCTTTTAACTACTGCATTGATTGTTTCCTGCAGAAATGAGTGTCTCAGTGCCCCTGTCCACCCTGTCAACCCACCCTGTCAACTCTTGCACCTTAGGGTGCTTGCAATTGACTGTCCACCCCATAGTGGTGTCTTTGTTTAGTCTTCAGTGGCACTTTCAATATCTTTGATTCTCTCTGATTTGCAGTTCCTTAATGCAAATGGGGCAGTGACTTACTTTTTTTGACCAAAATTCACTCTAGGATTTATTTTTTCAGCACTAATCTGAAGCCTTAACTGAGATAGGTCTCCTATTTTCATTATTGTTTTCTTTTGTGTACCTTCCCAAATATTCGTAACCCCTAAACCCCACCCTAATGTTCACATTTTGTTGTTCCTAGACATAAATGTAACCTTACACCTAACTGTGATAACCCTAACCATAATCCTAGACATATCTGTAACATTATTCCTAATAGTACTACTAACTCTAAATACTTGACTTAGCCCTGAATCTGATCTTATCTTAGCTCCATTAATCTAAGCCTAACACCCACTTTACATTTAACTGCAACCATAATTCTATGCCCTGTCCTAAACCTTACTTTAACACTATTTCTATCACCAACACTCCACTGAACCCTTCTCTGAGGTTTGTATTTTCTCTCCCTGTGCCACAAGAGAAATAAATCAAAAATCACTCTTGACCCTATCTCATAAGGAAACCTCCAGCCCAAACTGCAAGTTCATATCCACTCTGTATGGCAAGTCAAGCAACCCCAGACGTGTTTTGGCCTTTGTTACACCTCATCAGTGAGGGTAGCTTGTATACTGTGGGACTTGTCTTGAGGCAATTACTTAACTGTTAAACAAAGATTGAAAAGCCCACTCTGTTTTTAAATATTCTGGGTTCATATGGAGAATCTTGTGCTTTTGTTACCTATTGGTCACTTTATTACTCTACTCCAATGAGGGCCCCAGGCGAAGCTATAATACCTAACCTTCTAAAACACACATATTAAGCGGCACAAATAGCACAATTCATGTAGCATTGTATAACATTTTTTATTTATAATTCACTACACCTTCAATTTCTCTCTCTCTAAGATGATGTTAATCAATCGTGCAATGTCCCTCTATTCATACATTAAGGGGGCAAAGCTTGTCTTTACTCTGGGCATAAATATATGTTAGTGCATTGATAGCTTGTTTATTTTCAGTCTCTCTTTCTTTGCTAACAGTTCTAAGCAAGCTGTGCACATCCTTACTCAAACTATGCATACACCAAGCTCTCTGTCTCCAACCGGAGACCACAAGCCCCAGTCCCAAAAAGTCTAGCTGTCATCTCAATAAACTGAGAAACTCTTCTTACCAAATTCCCAGAAATAAAAAGATGGTTTGCACAAATGAATATAAGGTGTGTATAGCGAAACAACATAATGAACTTGAAGACCTATGTATGTGGGGCACAGGCAGTCAGACAACAGGGACAGTAAACTCAGCTGGAATGAGGCAGATGGATATGGCACTGTGATATGCCATCTCGAGCAGAGGTGCAAAGGATCGCTATGCTATGATATCATAATGGACTTAGTAGCATTTTTATTCCCTTCAAAGATAAACCCGAAAAGCAGCGGATTGTTTTTAAAAGGGAAAACATCAATGCCCCTAATATGGCTGGAGTTTTTTGCTAATATCTGGAGAACACTTTTTCCTGCCCTGGAATGCCATGCTTTTCATGGCGTAACGGGGCAGGAATAAAGATTGTTGAAACACCCACCGTAAATAGCATGGACTTCCTGACACCACCACTGTCCAGTTTCCAGCAGCTGTCATGTCAAAAAGATGCTTCGGAGTAAGGATACGGAAAAAGCCCTGACAGTAGAAGAACAGTAGTTCCTCCACCTCTGAATGTAGCTGAAGAACTGAGCATTGGTCAGAAGTCATCTGTCAATTTTTGACAGATATCCTGTTCTCACAGACCCTCCATGAGCTTCATCATAAGGGGTCTTTCACACTTGCTTGGCGAGTGTATCCTTCATTACCCTTTACCCCATAGGTTTTGCTTAAGATGTAATAATGTTCCTGCAAGGGTTTTTTGAGTACTACTTACACATAAAGTGGCACTGAAAGCTCTGTCATATGCTTTTGTATTTCTCTTTTAAGAAGTGTCTGTATTTTATGTTGGATATCATTTGTAACTCTCAACGCAGGGCACAAGTCAGGGTGGTGTACAGACTGCCTCGCTATTTTCAGAAGGGAGACTGTCCCTTTTTGCAGGGCGTCGGGAGCGTCTGAGAGGCGTTTGTGATATTACCATTGCCCCCGACCTCATCTGCACATATTTTAAAGAGGGTACGTGTGGCATATATCATGTAATGTTATGATGTATACCAGATCCTAGAGTGGGAATTAGAACACTGTGAGGTAATAAAGTGGAATTTAGTGGGAGGACAGTTTAAGGAGAATGCCAGTTGGTGGTGGCTGGGGTGCCTGGAGAAAAGACACCTCTTACCTTGGCTCCGATTCTTGACATCTGTATAGAGGGACACCACATTTTGGTGACGAGGGAGTGGAAGGACGAGCACCAGACACCTAAACATGGGTGGGAAGCTCTTTGGCTGTGAGCACTCACACCCACAGGAGAGGGTGAATGTTGAGAAGCGTCACATCGAAGGTGATCATCTGTGAGGAACATTCAGAGCGTGTCTATGCAGACGGTGGCACAACGGTGGAGGAGATTTTGAAGATTTTGGAGGTTAATAAAATGTAAGTTACGAGGTGCGTGAGGATCAGTGCAGACATTTGTGCTGAGGGGCACACTCACATGGAGTCACAGCGCAATCATCTCTGTTGAGGGGCACACACGGAGTCGGCGCGACAACTACTAGCACCCAGCAGTCAGCGTGAGCCCGTCAACACACGCCCAGAGTTACCAACATGCTGTTGGTAACCAGCGGCGTCATAATGAAGACGTCAGCAGGGGTAAATACATGGCAGCCACCTTAAATAGGGACAAGGAGTGTGCGTTCATTTCACAAACGCATACAGACGAGGATAAGCAGTGGCTGTCGTATTGTTGCAATTCGAGAAATATCAAAAAGAATTAACACAGACATTTTAGCTTAGGAAGAGTGATTGGATGGACTAGTCTGTTCTAACTTTTCATGATTTTTTTCCACAAAAATTAAAAGCATTTCATATAAATTTACAGTGACACAAACTCCACCTGCAAGCAATATCTCCTCATCCAGCAAGAGGTTTTGCTTTGTGCATAATTATTAAAAATAATTGTGGTGTGAAATGCAGAATGTCACTGCACCACCATGTTTGTTTCCCTCTCCTGGTGAACCCATTCTCAAATGGAGCAAATGGAAGAAAGTATTTGGGAATTACTCATATGTTTGGGGAACAAATCTCAGTGCTGAAAGGAAACATGCCCTGCTGTTACACTGTTTGGGAGCAGAGGGACAAGAAATCTTGGAAAATATGCCTGAGCTAACTCTAAATGAGTACGAAATTGCTATTGCTAAACTTGACTTACATTACTTGCCAAAGGTGAACACGATACTTGCAAGGTATAATTTTTGGTTGAGAAGTCTATGAAAAGATGAATCCATGGAGAACTTTTTCACTAGTTTTAGGAAATTAAATTTGAAATTTAGAAGAGAGGATCAGAAACCAAATTTGTACTGCTTTGCAACAGTGACAAGATCCAGGAGGAACCCTGGATGAAAGATGAACCATCATAACCAACATTAGAGGAAGTGCTTTTGGTAGCCAAACATGTGGAACACATGTTGAAATGCGTAGAGGAATTCAGTGCTGAAAAGGGAAGGAAATCTAATGTAGGAAAATACAACGCAGCTGAAGTGAGTGTGGTAAATACAAAGGTTCCACAAAAGAAAAGTAATATAAAGTTCAAAGGTAATTGTCTTAGGTGTGGATTGGAAGGCCACAGAGCTAATGATAAGCCATGCCAAGCCTGGTTTCAGACGTGCAATGCTTGTGGTGGTAAGGGCCATTTCAGCAAGTGCTGGAGGAGGAAAGGAAAAGAATTGCCTAAGAGTAAATTTCAGAAGTGTGTTGAGAAGTGGTGTTGCAGGTAAAGGGAGTGACCCAGCATCACCCAGCAGAGGTAGTGGTCATCAATGAAGCACAAGTACCCATGAAGTTTGACTTGTGCTCACATATTACCTTAATCTCCAAGGACACATTGGAGAAATGTTTTCCCAAAGGGAAAAAGTTGATGATAATGGATGTCAAATCTGGTGGGCATGGTGGTTCAGTGATTAAAATGCTGGGATATTTTAAAGCATGCATTGAAGTAAAAAACAAGAATGCACAGGGGAAGATGTATGTATCATATGACGGAGATGACTTGTTGGGATGGGTTTATCAAGGTAGCTTAGGAGTAAGCTTAAACCCCCAACAAAGTACCGCAGGTTCAAGTTGACGAAGTTACATCTGGGGATGACAAGTTTGTTAAGAAATTTAAAAGTCTGTTTTGGAACAAACTTAGAAGACAGGTTGGTTACAAACACAAGATAAAGTTAAGGGAGAGTGTAGTTCCTGTGGTGGCAAAAGCAAAGCACATTCCGCTGAGCATACAAGATGCACTCACAGTTGAATTATAGAAAATGTGTGAAGCAGAGGTGATTGAACCAATGGAAGCGACAGAGTGATTGTCTTCTATTGGCGTTGCATACAAGGGAAATGAGGCCATTCGTCTCTGTGTTGACCTGTACGCACTCAATAAAAAGGTGATTGTAGACAAATGTCCGGTGCCTAATATTGAGGAAATGATTTCAACTTTTTCAGCAGCAAACTTTTTATGACACTTGATCTGGTATCAGCATACCATCAGCTAGAGCCTGATCTGACATCACAAGATCACACCTATGGGAGTGTATCTGTTTAAAGGTATGCCCTTTGATTTGATCTCTGCAGCAGCTGTTTTTCAAAGGGCATTGATGATAATTTTAAAAGGCATTTCTGGGGTCAAATGTTACCAGGATGGCATTTTGATTTTCGGATCAGCTTAGTAGAACATGATGAGAGAGTTCGAGAAGTACTGAGCAGATTGCAGGATGCGGGAGTGACTTTAAAGCCTGGAAAGTATGTATTTGGTGTGAGTGCGATGAACTACTTTGGTTATAAGATTTTAGGTGATGTTATTCATCCTTGTAAAGAGTTGGTGAACACAATAATGTTTATGAAGGAACCAAAGTCTAAAGAAGAGTTATCATCATTCCTTGGAATGGTTGATTATTATAGCAACTTTGTGGGAGATCCTGCTAGTAAAACATGCAACATGAGAAAACTGCTAAAGAAAAAAGTAGCATTTCTGTGGGGAAGTGAATGTACCAAGGAATTTAAGTGGGTTAAAGAAGAGCTGAGCCATGCTCCATTTTTACAAGCATATGATCCAAGATGTGGCACAAAGGTGGTCTGTGATATGAGTGCAAAGGGCTTAGGGTCCCTTTTCATTCAGATGAGAAATGGTCAGGAGAAACTCATTGCATGAATTTCCCGAGCCTTAAGAGATTCTGAATGCAACTATTCGGTTATTGAGAGGTAGTCACTGGTGTTTTTTTGGTCTGTAAACAGATGAAAACATTTTTTGTCAGGGCTGAAATTTGTAGTACAAACAGACCACCAACCATTCATGGAAAATTTCATGTATAAGGGTCTTTATTGTATCTCCTCTCATATTCAAAGGTAGGTTTTGGGTTTACAGGAATATTGCTTCACAGTACAATGTATTCCTGGAGCAGGAAACCTCTGGGGATTATCAAGACTGGTTGATGTGTATGATTCCAATGATATGGACGTGGGGGACACTTTGAGGTCAGTGTTTGCAAGGTCACCCAAAGAAAGCATTAAAGAAGTTAAATGATTACAAGAACTAGAGACAGATGAGGAATTAAAAAGTGTGATTGGTGTGTTGTCTGCTGAAAAACCCAATCTGAGAGAGTTGAAGATGTGTGGTGGAAGTTGGTGAATGCTAAGGCAAGAACTGGCCATTGACAAAGTGTTTATTTTGAAAGGGACAAGACTAATACCACCACAAAGTCTATGGCTGAGACTACCACAAATGGCACATAAAGGTGATTTCGGAATAGTAAAAGCAAAAGGGAGTCTTTGCAGAGATTTCTGGTGGCCAGCGCTTGATCATGATGTTGAGTGTATGGCTAGGAAATGTGCTGAATGTGTGGAGTGTGATAAAGAATTGAAAACCAATAATACTCCTATGGTATGCAGGAAGTTACCGTGTTATCCCTGGGAAGAGGTCACTGTTAGTCCTGGAATCTGTTGCCTCGATTTCCCCCATCTTCTTGCTTTTGTTTTTGACTGTGTGCTGCATTTCGTTTTTGCTGGTTTTAGGACTCTGGGCACTTTACCACTGCTGACCAGTGCTAAAGTGCAAGTGCTCCTTGTATAAAATGTAATGGTGATTAGTTTATACATGATTGGCATATTTGATTTACTAGTAAGTCTCTAGTAAAGTGCACCTAGTGTGCCTTGGGCTGGTAAATGAAATGCTACTAGTGGGCCTACAGCACTGATTGTGCCACCCACATGTGTAGCCCTGAAAACATGTCTCAGGCCTGCCACTGGAGTGTGTGTGTGTGCAGTTTAAAACTGCCATTTCAACTTGGCAAGTGCATCAAATTGCTGGGCCAAAACCTTCCCCATTACTGCATTTAAGTCATCCCTAAGGTAGGTCCAAGGCAGCCTCATGGGAAGACTGCAGTGTGTTTCAAAGGCAGGGCATGTACTGGTGTGTTTTGCATGTCCTAATAGTGAAATACTGCAAATATTTGTTTTTCACTATTGCAAGGACTATCTTTCCTATAGGGTAACATGGGGATTGCCTTGAAATATCTTTTACGTGCAATTTCCCATTGGGAGCAGATAGAGATTTGGAGTTTGACGTCTCTGAACTCACAATAAAAAAAAAACTATTTTGGTGAAGTTGGTTTTTAACTTGCATGTTTGAAAATGGCACTTTTAGAAAGTGGGCATGTTCTAGTCCTGGGCGGAGTTCGCTGAGTTCTGCTACGTAGAACTCCGCAAAGTGACTCAAAAACTCTGCCGCGATATGCGGAATTCCACAAGAAGTGGAGTGCGTTAGGTTTCGCCGTTTGCACTGATTTTTACCGACAGGTGTTTGTCCGCACTGAAAAATCAGTCCGAATGGCACCATGCGCAGCACAAGATGGCGCTGCTTCTTTCTGCTGCTCTAGTAGCTTTTCTACTCGAGCGACCACTACCTCAAGGCGAACAGATAGTTTCTCAACGAGAGCGGTCGCGACCATCTGCGACCACCCACATTGAGAAATCTCGCTGGGAGGTCGTCTAGCGTTGAATTTTCCTCACTCGCCAACGTAATGTTGGCGAGTGAGAAAAAACTCCATGTGCTCCATTGAGTGCGGAGTGTGGAAAACTCTGCTAACTCCATAAACGGAGCGGAGTTCACCGGCCAGGCCTAGCATTTTCTGGCATTCACTCTAGACAGTCACACAAAGCGAGCTGAGATGTGCTTTGCATATCTTGCATATCTTTGCTATCACCAGGCTGATGGGCCTTCCTGAGCTAGAGTGATGGGAGGAGTTGCCACTGACACCTGAATAGTACTGTGACTGTCCTGTCACAAAGCTGTCTCCACCTCCCTGTAGTGTGTCTGGAGCGAGGTCAGGGAAAGGCAGGGTCCAGAAACTGATGTATAACTTCCCCCGCCAGTAAGTAACCAATGCATCACCTCCCATGCCAGTAAGGAACCGATGCATCACCACTCCTGCCTAGGAGTAAGAAACCGATGCAACACCTCCTTTCTGTAGGAAGGAACTAATTCATCGCTTTTCTTTTCCAGAACCTCACCTCCCCTGCGCCTTGCACCGTCTTTGATTTTTTACTCATCCAAGGTACTTTGTGCTAAAATGAACTCATCCATTGATTTCTATGGACCAAACTTGCTTCATCTTTTAAAAGTGATATCTTGACTTGTGTAGCTTGGATTTTTGTCATTTTGGTCTTGTTTATTCAGATAAATATTGGCTATTTTTCCACACTGGTGTGGACTCCCTTTGTAGTGTTTTCACTGTGTTACTGTGTGTGGGAGCACAAATACTTAACACCTTGCCTCTGAGATAAGCTGTGCCAAGCTACTAAGGGTTTTAGCAGGGGTTATCTTAGCTGTGTGGCTCCCTTACCCTGACTAGAAAGAGGGCCCCTACTTTGACAGTGTGCAAACCACTACCAATTAGAGACCCCATTTCTAATATTGGTGGTCAGCGGTGAAGATAGAACTTGTGTTTGTACTTTGCATGCAGTGATTGGTGTACACTGCTTCCACATCGCAGACCATTACGCAGCCACATACTGTTTTTCGATTTTTCTCTTCTTTGCAACTCTTGAGTTTGATCTACAATCATGTCTCAGGCTGGTGAGCCAGCAGTTGAAGCTGCAGATTTGGTGTTTGAGCTAGAGAGGTTTGAGGCCTATACGGTACATCAGCTCAAAAACTTCTGCAAGCAGTTCAGATGTCCTATTAGAGGCATCACTAAGAAGGAAGAGCTGCAAAAGGTGCTGAGGGCCTGGTTGACAGCAAAGAAGGCTGGTGAGCACACAGAGGATGGGAATGATAATGTGGATGTGGAGGAGCAGAGCCTGCATGAGGATTTTGTGAATCAGGATCTGCCTGGGGGGAGAGCACCCTCCATGGCAAGCAGCTGTGTTTCCTCTAAAGGTTTGACCCCAGAGGAGCTGGAGGACAGGCGAAAAGAAAGGAAGCTCAAGTTGGAACTTGCCAGACTCAAAAGAGAAGCAGAAAAAGATAAACTGGCCAGAGAGGCAGAGAACGATAAACTGGCTATAGAAGAGAGAAAGATGATTTTAGTTCAAGAGCTGAGTTTAAAGGAGCTCGATTTGAACGCTAAGTCCAGCACAGATTTTGGCAGCATTCCTTCAGTGCAGTCTGAGAGAAAGGTGCACATTCCTAAGAATCAAGGGAAAGAGTATACCAAGGAGGATAGTATCCAGAGGTAGTTTCAGGGCTATGAGGCAGCCCTCCACATGAAAGGGGTCCCTGAGAGAGATTGGAGTTCAGGATTGTGGAACTACTTCACATTGCAGGGGAAGGACACATTGCTTGCCTTAGGGAAAGTACATGAACTCACCTACTATGAAGAACGCCCTCATCACCAGGTATGGTCTTACCCCAGAGAGGGACAGGGACAAGTTTAGGCAGAACAAGAAAGTAAATTCCAAGACATGGCTTGAATGTGTAGATTATTTTTGCAGAGCACTGCATGGTTGGTTGAAGGGCAGTGAGGTAACAGATTACCAGTGGCTGTAGAATTGATTGTGTGGGAGCACTTGTATATGTCTGTGTTTTCCAGAACTGCACCAGCACTTGATGGACTGCAGGCTTACTGACTCCAGGAAGCTTGCTCAGGAGGCGGACCGTTGAATGAGTACCAGGGTTCACAAGAAGTTGTATGGGTGAGACTCAGCCAAAGGTGGGCAGGGTCCCCAGTAGAAGAAGGAGGGTGGAACAAAGATAAAAGCAGGGAGTTCTGTAAAGGGCCCCAAAATAGATGCCAGGTTAAGGCTTCCATCTCCCTGTTGAGTAAAAGAAGAGTTGGTTCCTGCCAGGAAAGCCTGGCGGGAAGGGACCCCTGAAGTGCTTTGTCTGTGGCCAGGAAGGGCACTTTAGAGAGAGTCCCAAGTGCCCCAAACAGGCACAGGCCCCCCACCAGTGGGCAGTCACCAGGGATGGCCAGTGTAGTGCTTGGGGAGGAGTTGGTCCCAGGTGGGTGTGAGGAATCAGCTGAGATGACCATTGTCTCACTAGGGGACAGTGAGATGGTCCAGAGAAACCTCACGCCTGATATCACCAAGAAATGCAGGCAGTGGGTGACCATCAATGGACATAGGGTAGAGGCTCTGAGAGACACAGGAGCCAGTGTGACTACTGGCAGATGTCACCTGGTGTTTGAAGAGCAATTGGTCCCTGGAGTGCTTCACCAAGTAGTTGCAGTAGACAACAGTGAGCACATTGTAAGGTAGCGCAGGCTCCCTTTGAGTGGGGGGGGCTCAGGTTCCTTGAGGGTAGCTGCGAGCTCATCCATGCCTGTGGATTGTCTCCTGGGAAATAACCTTAAACACACCTCCTGGAGGGAGGCGGACTACAGTTCCCTCTTGCAGATGTTGAGATTGCCTGAGTGGGCGTGCCTGACCACATGGTCCATGGTAGCCCAGGGTGATCAGAAGGAGCTGGAGCCACTACAAGGCTGCTGACTTCACCATGTAGTTTGTGTTGAAGACTAATGCCTCAGAGCATGGTGTGACAGCCGTGCTTTCACAGCTGAATGAAGAAGGCCTAGATCAACCAGTAGCCTTCATTAGTAGGAGGTTACATCCCCGGTAACAGAGGTGGAGCACAATTGAAAGGGAAGCATTTGCTTTGGTATGGGCGCTGAAGAAGCTAAGACCCTACTTGTTTGGGACTCACTTCCAGGTTCAGACAGACCATAGGACCTCAGGTGCTTAATGCAGATGAGGGGTGAGAATCCTAAACTGTTGAGGTGGTCCATCTCCCTACAAAGAATGGACTTTAAGGCTTAAGGCGGAACACTGCCTTGGAACAGAACACGCCAACGCTGATGGTCTGTCCAGGTTCTTCCGCCTTAGTGATGAGAACTCCCAGGTTTTTGGGTGGCTGTCCCCACTTTCAACTGGGGTGGACATGTGTTAGAACTGGCATCTGTTGACATGATTTCCCCCATCTTTTTGATTCTGACCTCCTGTTTTTGACTGTGTGCTGCATTTTTTTTTTGCTGGTTTTAGGACTCTGGGAACTTTACCACTGCTGACCAGTGCTAAAGTGCAAGTGCTCCCTGTGTAAAATGTATTGGTGATTGGTTTATCCATGATTGGAATATATGATTTACTAGTAAGTCCCTAGTAAAGTGACCATGTGTGCCCAGGGCCTGTAAATCAAACGTTACTAGTGGGCCTGCAGTACTAATTTTGCCACCCACATGGGTAGCCCTGCAAGCATGTCTCAGACCTGCCACTGAAGTGTCTGTGTGTGCAGTTTTAAACTGCCATTTATACCTGGTGAGTGCACCCACTTGCCAGGCCCAAACCTTCCTTTTTATTTCATTTACGTCACCCCTAAGGTAGGTCCATGGCAGCCCCATGGGCAGGGTGCAGTGTATTTAACAGGTAGGACATGTACTAGTGTGTTTTACATGTCCTAATAGTGAAATATTGCTAATTTCGTTTTTCACTATTGCAAGGACTATCTCTCCCATAGGGTAACACGGGGATTGCCTTGTAATATCTTTTAAATGTAATTTCCCACTGTGAGCAGATAGAGATTTGGAGTTTGGGGTTTCTGAACTCACAATTTAAAAAATGACATATTTTGTGAAGTTGGTTTTTAAATTTTGTGTTTGAAAATGCTGCTGTTAGAAAGTGGAAAAATATATAGTAGAGCATGCACTCCTTCCCTTTATATTACTCCAAGCTCCAAGACTTATATGTAGATGCGTGCGCACAGTGTCCGTGGATCGCCCCAACCACAGTCAATACGAATGTATTAAAGAAAGAGCACTCCTCTCGCGCTCCCACTGCCGCACTGCAAAAAGTGGGAATCAATCCCGCTGATATATTTCATTTATCCAAGTACTCCAGTGTAAACTCATTGTAAACGTGACTTTTTAATTGACCAATGTTAAATCCATATGCTGTTATTCTTTCATCACTTCGGACACAGCGTGATTGAATCTGCAATCTTTATTGACTTCTTCAAATACCATCTGTACGCCAATCCAGGCTTTATATGTCTGTCTGTAGAATACACGTCTGGGTTGACTGACAGCTGGGCTCTTGTGCATTTACTCTAGACAGTCACACAAAGGGAACTGAGATGTGCCTTGCATATTCTGATGGCCCATCACCAGGCTGATGGGCCTTCCTGAGCTAGAGTGGTGGGAGGAGTTGCCACTGACACCTGAATAGGGCTGTGCCTGTCCTGTCACAAAGTTGTCTTCGTCCCCCTATAGTGTATCTGGAGCCAGGCCAGGGAAAGACAGGGTATTGTGCAATTCAAAGAGGTTCCTTTGAGGTTATCCTACTTCAAAAAGAGAAAGGGGTACAAGTATTGGACCTCTGACACCTCAAAATCAGAACATTTCTGGACTGAGGACGTTCTGCTGGGAAGAAGAGCTGAATGCTGTAGGAGGGACTGCCACTCTGCCTATTGCTTTGTTGTGCTGGCCTGCTGCTTGCTGCTTCTGTCCTGGGAGTGAAAGGGCTGGACTTTGCCTTCTACATCCTGCTTCCAAGGTCCTTCAATGGCCTGTGTAAGGTTCTCCAAGGACTTGTGTGTGCTTGCCTTCTGTTAAGAATTCTCAGGGCATCAAAGACTTCACCTGCTAGTGCCTGGGCTCTTCTGCTGAGAGTCCTGACTTGCCAAGTGGTGCCAAATCCAGTTCCTGGGCCCATGGAAGTGTAACCTGGTAAGCTTAAGGAGAAAATCCATGCAGCAACTATTAGAGCCTGTTTTATTGACTCATCGCTGCAAAAGATCGACACATCACCGCTGCCGGCACCGAAGTGTGGTTTCCGCTTGACGCATCGACCATGGCTTTTGCCACAGGCCACAGAGTACCACCGCAGTGCATCAGAAAAATCACAGAAGTTTGAGTCCCGAGCACTGTGTCATGGACTTCCAAGGCACCCGCTCCATATCCGATGCAGCACCTGCTTCGTGGCTGTGGAATCGAAGCACTTAACAGTTGTGAAATCGATGCAGTGCCTGCTTCACTGCTATCGCACCGAAGCAGCCCGTCTGGATTTTCGACTCATCGTCCATGTGCGCCGATTCTTCATCGACATCGCACTGCTGTAAGGAACCAAGGCCACGTGTCCGGGAACCAACACATCGCCTCCCCTGCCAGTAAGTAACTGACGCATCACCTCCCCTGCCTAGCAGTAAGGAACCGACGCATCACCTCCCCTACCTGTAAGGAACCGATACATTACCTCCCTTGTGTAGGAAGGAAACAACGCCATGCTTTGCTTTTCCAGCGCCACACCTCCCCTGCATCTTGCACCATCTTTGATTTTTGATGCGTCTAAGGTACTTTGTGCTAAAACGAACGCCATCCATTGATTTCTATGAACTAAACTTACTTACGGGCCGATTACGATGTCGGTCAGAAACCCTCCGACCGCAGGTCAGAGGCTTTCGACCGGCATCATCGGTTTCAATTCCGACCGGCTGATTACAATACAGCCAGTTGGAATTGAAACCGGCCGGTCATTCCAGTTGGATTCCGATGGGCTCAAGGAGCCCGTAGGCCAGTCGGAAGCCAGCCCGTAATCCATATGGATGGCGTTTTACACCGTCTGAATTTATGATGCACGGTTTCCGACAGGCTTTCCATGCCAGGCTTTCCAACATGGAAAGCCTGTCGGAAAGCGTGTTTGGGGGCCCCTAGCAGAGCCCCCATCTGTTTGAGGCCTCCGCTTGGAAGCCCCCCTTGTTGATCCCTGCACCTTGTGGAAGGCACCTTGAGGTGCGTGCCACGGGGTGCAGGGATTAGCACAATCTCCAATTTCTCTATGGGGGCTTGTGTTACGGCCGGTTGACGGCCGCAACACAAGCTCCGAAAGGGAAATGTGAGTATGCGACCGCACCATTGCGGTCGCATCACAATTTGGCGGTCCCGATTCCGCCACAGTGTCGGTCAGAGGCAACTCTGACCGACATCGTAATGAGGCCCTTAATCTGATAGTTTAACTTGTGTATGTTGGATTTTTGTCGTTTTGGTCTTGTTTTATTTCTAAAATGGTGTGGACTGCTTTTGTAGTGTTTTCACTGTGTTACTCTGTGCGTGTGTGTGTACAAATACTTTACACATTGCCTCTGAGATAAGCCTGACTGCTCGTGCCAAGCTTCCAAGGGGGTGAGCAGGGGTTATCTTAGCTGTGTGACTTCCTTGCCCTGACTATAGTGATGATCCCTACTTGGACAGGGTGCAAACCACTGCTAACTAGAGACCCCATTTCTAGCAGTCACCATGGATAGTTTGGAGCCGGTCCAGGGAGAGCTTGCTGCTCCGTATGTGATAGTGGTCATGGATTTATACTCTAGATGAGTGGAGGTGTCATGTTTACAAGATAGTTTCACTTCAACTGTGATAAAGTTTCTAGAGAATATTTGCAAGCGAGAAAGTTATCCCCGATATCTACTCACACCTACTGAATGTACAGTTCTGTGCCAGATAGATAGAGAACTATTTAAAAGAGTGTGAAATAGAACACAAAACATCAGCTTTATACCACCCTCAGACAAATGGTGCTACTAAAAGAGAGATAAAAACATTGAAGGAGGGGATACAATTGGCCAGAGTGAACAGGTTTGATTGGAAGATGGGGCTGTCCAGGAGGGTAGCTGGATATCGCATGTCTCCACACTCCACCACAGGTGTATCTTCATTCGAACTGTTCAAAGGTAGAGCTCCATCTACAAAAGTGTATCCAGGGTGGATGTTTTGGAATAAAGATTGTGTGAGTATTGTCCCGGGAGAGTGGAGAGAAAAGGAAATACATCCACAAAAAAGGAGGAAGGAGAGTTATGACAAACAAAAGAATGTGAAAAATGTTGTAGTCAAGGTGGGAGATTATTTAAGGGTGAGAGCGCTAAAGGGGTGTGCTGATTGGTCTAAGTTTACAAGGAAGTTGGAAGTAGCCAAAATCTTTAAAAATGATGTGAAAACACATGATGACAGGGTCTGGATCCTCACCATGTTCCTGTTAGAAATAAGAAGTTAATTCCATACAAATAAAATGGCGCAATGGATGAATCAGAGGTTATATGTATCAGTAGGCCTCTTATGGTGGTGCCTGATAGAAGAAAGAGTGGGAGAGTAACCAAGAAACTGTCCTAATTAAAGAATTTTGTTGCACAAAAGTCAGCATGTTTTTCTGGTCCTATTCAAATTTCTTGTGTAGTGTATTTATATATTGTCTGCAGCTTTCAGTGGCATTTTTGGGGTGGCAGACTTTTGGTATATCTTTCCATTATAATAGGTTCTATGTTTATTTATTTTTTGATAATCAAGTTTTTATTGCTTTTCAAACACATGAAACATTTCAGCAAATGCACGGAGACCATTAACACAATTACGATCCTGTAGGCAATGCAACCCACGATCACAAACCCCGTAAAAAGTACACAGGTAAGGTGTGGAATCAAATTAATCAGAACCCTCCACAGTACCCAACCACTTCCCCCACACCCTCCGGTATTTTTTGCCACACCCCCTTGCCATGTACAGGACTTTCTCCTGGGGCGCGCACCAGTCCACCCCTCTACGCCACCTCCCAAGGTCAGGCGGATCAGGTCATTTCCAAGCCGCCGCTATGTCCCGTTTGGCTACAATCATAGCTGTATTAAAGAATAGCTTCTCGTTTCCGGACCCGTCCAGCCCATCCGTGATCCCCAGTAAGGAGTGACGGGGATCGTGGGGAACCTCCCAACCCAGCACCACCCAATTTACACACACTTCTGGAGCCCACCACACACAGGCATGCATCGACGACATCTTTGTACCTGCACTCGACTGCTCTGGGATTCTAGACGTCCGCATTCTGCCTAGAGGCATTTCCGACCACTCTCCAGTACTCCTTAGCTCTGGGGCTCCTCCTCCCTCGGCCAAGTCAAACATGGAGGATGAACGCATGGTTTCTCCAGGATAAGGAATTTAAAAAAGTGGTGGGGAAGGAACTTCAACAATACTTCACTACTAACGATGGCTCCGTAGCCTCTCCGGGTACCTTATGGGAGGCAGGGAAGGCGACCATACGGGGCGTCGCTAAAGGGCAGCTCAAGACCCAGAGACAGACACAGTTGCATGAGATTTCCTCGAGGGAGGCGCAGGTGCTCCGCTTGGAACAGCTACTGTCCCAGTCAGACGATGCCGCTCAGGCCCGACAACTTGCCCACCTTCGGGACGAAATTAGACAATTATCCCTAGATGCTGCTAAGCTCCTCTGGAGATCTTCGGTGGCGAGAGTCTATGGTTGGGGGGACAAGAACGGTACGATCCTGCACAGGCTGGCCACATATCCGAGGGCAAACCGTATTATCCCAGAGGTGGTGGACGAGGCTGGAACGGTGCATCGGGCCCCATTGGAAATGGCCAACACCTTCGCCGCCTACTACCGGCGACTATACACAGCACACACCCCGAGCTACCGCTCCCAGTTCTCCTTGACCGAGCTAGGGTGTGTCTACCTAAGGTAGAATTGGCCGCCCAGAGGGACCTGGACCGCCCCATCTCTCGGAAAGAGATCGAAGAAGCGATCACCCTCACCTCCTCGGGTAAGACCCCGGGCCCTGACGGCCTTCCTCAAGAGTATTAAGTGGCATACCGCGAAACTCTACTGCCCCACCTGGCAGCCTTATTTCATGAAGCCGTGGAGAGAGGTTCCTTTCCGCCAGAAACGGATATCGCCACCATCGTGGTTCTCCCGAAATCCCAGCCTCCTTCCCATAGATGCGCGGACTATCGTCCCATCTCCCTCCTCAATACCGAAATTAAGCTGTATGCCACCATTCTGGCTCAGCGATTAAAGCCCTAATTAATCCTGTTGGTCCACCCGGACCAATGTGGGTTCATGCCTCAATGTGGGACCCGCCATTGCATCCGGAGGCTGCAGCTGGCTCTAGCCCACTGGCACTTGCTTACCCCGTACTTAGCACTCCTGTCCATAGATTTTGAAAAAGCGTTTGACTCAGTAGACTGGACATATTTACAGGGGGTGCTGGCCGAGATGGGGTTTGGGCCGAAATTCAGAGCTTTGGTTCAGGTTCTCTACGCCCACCCGAGAGCGCGGGTGCTTGTTAACGGGGTACTATCAGAGGCCTTTCCCATTGCCAGGGGCACTAGGCAGGGTTGTCCTCTCTCCCCTTTGCTCTTCGCCTTGGCGATGGAGCCCTTGGCTTCCCTAATGCGGGCTGAGGATCGTATCCGTGGCTGGGAGTGACCTAATACTGAAACGGACAAGATTGCATTATATGCAGACGACGTCCTGGTCTTCCTGGCTGAACCAGCCTCCTCGGGACCGCATTGCCTCCAGATCTTGCAATCTTTCGAGCAGGCCTCAGGTCTGCGGCTGAACCATGGGAAATCAGTTCTGGTCCCACTGCATCTATCTAGGGATTGCTTTGATTGGCAGTCCACCATACCGCTTCGGCGACAGTCCTTTAAATATTTGGGGATATGGATTACCCTCCTTCCCGAGCTGGGCTGGTCCCTCAACGTGGCTCCATTGGTTAAGAAGGCCAAGGAAGACCTCCATAAATGGAAAGCATTACCTTTGAACCCCCTGGGGAGGGTGGCATTGTTTAAAATGATGATCCTTCCCAGGTTTATCTATGTCCTTCAAAATGTCCCCTTCTGCTTTCCTAGGACCTGGTTCCGGGAACTGGACAGTTTAGCTACCAAGTTCCTATGGAGTGGAGGGAGGGCGCGCCTGGCTCTGTCTGCATGCCGGATTCCCTCCTTTGACGGTGGCATGGGGATGACACATTTATATCTTTATTTTTTGGCTGTACGCCCCTGGTGGTCCACGATTGGTTCACTGGGGGCTGGTCTGACCCGGCCTACAGGCTTGAGATGAGTGAGCTGGGGCTACCCCAAATCCTGGCTATGATGTACGGGGGGCCCATTCCATCCCGGATGCCTGATGTGACATGCTCCATGTTATTGGCCTGGCGGGCCTCGTTGCGCCACACCGGCTGGGCGCGTAGGCTGACCCAATGTACGCCCCTCTGGCATGGGGCCTGGCTCTGGGAGGTTAGTGGGCTACAGGGATTTAAAACATGGGACCTCATCGGCATCTCACAGCTAGGGGATGTATGGGCTAAAGGCCATATGCTTTCCTTTCAGGAGCTCCAGACCCGGTATTCCTTACATTCGTCCCAATTCTACAAGTACCTGCAGATGCGACATGTCCTCCAAACGCACATCCGGGACGACACGAGGCTCCCCGAATATAGCCCCACTGAGGCCCAGACAATGATGGGAGACCTAGGCAAGGGGGGCATCTCCCGCATATACCGCACCTTAGTTAATAACACCTACACCTCCTTGGATAAGTTGAGGGAACAGTGGGTGGAATGGGTGGGCCCTCTCGACGAGGTGGTCAGTCACCGCCTCCGCCAAACTTAAGTTGATTCAGCTGTACTATTTGCACGCTGCGTACCTCACTCCCATACGCCTTCATTGAGCGGGCTTGCGCCCGGACGCGTCATGTGTGAGATGTAATCAGGCCCCGGCAGACTTCTTCCACGTGGTTTGGTCGTGCCCCCGCTTGGAGCACTTCATCAGGGCTTTTATGATAGTTCAAATAGAATACAAAAAGCTCAAATAGCCAATGCAGGGGTTCAGTTTTGGCATGGTTCTTACGGAGTAACGACCGGACGAACATGTGTTACGGTCTCCTCATGCAGGATTTATCACACCTGTAAGCACTCCGGATTGTCCCAGAACAATACACTGGACTAGAATATTTATATAGACCATTTGAACTCTTGATCACTGTCACTGTTGACATAACAGGTGTCTGGACACAGGCTTTTCTATTCTGGAAGTATACCGGGGAGTTCCCACACTACGAAACTGAACCCCTGCATCGGCTATTTGAGCTTTTTGTATTCTATTTGAACTATCATAAAAGCCCTGATGAAGTTCCCCGTGAGGGAATGAAATGCGTTGGCTGAGCTTTTTCGTATTTCTGATTTGATTTGTGAATTTGAAATAAAGAACTTTCTTGAGACTACTAGCTGACTACTGGACTTCATTACCTGGCGCACACCCATTTCGTTAAAAACACTTCTTACCTTGGCTTTGATTTTTGTCATCTGTACGGCGGGACCACAGTATGGCATCGCATACATGTGAAATCATACCTCAGGGTATTTCATCTCTTCATCCCACTGGTAACATCCTCTTTATTTTGGGAAATTAGGCAGCAGGAGGTATTTTCTGGCACAAACAGGCACACCATTAACCCTTCCATGGCTTAATCAGATTGGAATGCAAGATAAAAATACAATAACCGAAAGTGATTAACTCCTTGAAAAATACAGCCAAAACATTTTACGTACTCAGTAAAACCAGTTACATAAGCATTTGAAAAGTTCCAAAGTCAGTTTAAAAATGTCACTTTCTGTCGTTTGTAAGCTCAATTGCTCATTAGGTCTCGCGCCTAGCATTGCAGTACGCAGCACTGCTCGTGCAGCGCGAGACCTTTAGAAAGGGCTTCTAAAAGCTACCTACACGCTCGTGCGTGTGGTTTTGCTTTGGGAAGCCCACATTGGCTGGAGCGTGCGTTTTTTTTACCGAGACGGCACGCGATTGGGCAAAGGCGGGCGCATGTTCCGCCTCTGCTCCTCCCATTCCCGACGGTGGCCAGAACGCGCAGCAGCGCCCATTCGTCTCGCTGCCGCTGCCGCGCTCTCTCTCCCGCTCCTCTGTGGTGCGCGCGCACCACTGTTTATTTATTTATTTTTTTACCGCGCGGCCGCCATTTCAGGGTCTGTCTCTCCGCTCGCTTGATGGTGTGAGTTGTTCTTAAGGCAGGTGGCGGTTCAGCAATAAGTGGGGTCAGGGACACGTGAGTTGGGGGCGGGGGGGTGGAGGAGTCCATGGCAGAGCTGTGACAGATGGTTGTCTGCTGGTCAGTAGGGTTGCCTCGGTGCCGGGGCTCCCCCTTGTTATGTTAGTTGCTTTCTCTAAAGCAGAGAGGTGTGTGTATATAGCTTTACCACAAGGCAGCGTGAGCAAGCGGAGAATGGCTTGAAAACATGAGGCGGTGCACCCTATCACTTCCAGCCTCTGTCGGCATGTTGCTGGGTGACCGAGTACACCGCCTGCACTCCCAGGTGAAACATTTACAGCCTTGCTTGTGTGTGAGCGCCTGAACAGCACTGTGCTGCCACAAGGCACCGTGACCAAGCAGACAATGGAGTTGTACTACTTTGACAGAGTTCGGGATGACTTTAGAATTTATTTATGAGCGCTTTTCACAAGCGCAACTGTTTATCGTAAAGTCGCTTTTCACGACCGCTACTGTGTGCCCCGCCCTCTGTTTGTGCATGCCGCACTGTACCTTTCCTCCCTCCTCTTGTACTATGCGTCCCTTCTGCCAATTATCAGCCCCCGCCATTTGCTCTGCCATGACAGTGCTCGTTCAGTGTGTGCGCGTCAAAGCGAAGGGCACAGGAGAATCAGCCGTGACGCACCTGCCCTCTCTTGTTCAGTGAGTGGGTTGTGGCCGTAGCGGTTCCACTAAACAGCCCCTCCCGTTGGCTCCGTTATTGCAGCCCCCGTTCCCTGTGTGTGCTCGGTCAAGTAGGTGTTACTGAGCAGTTTCCACTTGTTTGCCCAAACTCATCAGTTTCAAGTTGAATATACACATTCCTCATACCCTGCGGACTCACAAGTCCAAGATGCAAGATGTCCATTAACTTAATTAAGTTTCTCTAATTGCAACTGATTGGCACATGCAGTGGTAGTGCGGTGAACTTCAGGCAAGCAGAGAGGCAATATTAATATAGATGTTTTTTCTGCTCGTGTCACGGCGCGAGGTATTAAACGGCTATAACGTCCATGTTCGAGGTCAGGACACGGAGTCACTGTAGGTGATGTACAGCTGCCTGTTTATTATCTCCATTTTTGGGGCAAGTTAGCATCAAAGTGGACAGCTTCTTGACACGAGGTTTGTTCTGAATGGACAGATGACGCGTTTCTCCCTTAAGTGATGAAGTCACTTTGCGGCAATTTACACAGCTTTATTAGTTGCTCTGATAGACTGATTCATTTTTACCATGCACAAGTGACCTCTGAGTGCCTGCCAATGGTGGTTTAGGGATCATAATGAAAGACTCGTTCAGAAGGGGTAAAGGTTAGAATCCCTGCGATCCACTCTGTTTATCAATAGCTTTGATTGCAACAATTTGACTACCAGGCATTGGCACCTCTTGCAAGCTCTTACTGACCTGTGGCTGTTCACAGATTCAGCTGTGGGCAGAATCATATACGTCAATACACCAAAATGGCAGGGGTAGCGGAAGTGACATCACACATCCTTTTGCCTTAATGACATCACATTAGGGAACACATATGACTGCTTCTGACTCCAAGGCATGGTGATTAGTGGCATGGCACTGCTATGGATCTCATGGTCCCCTAAGCTAATTCAACACCATGTAAAGGGAAACAGTGGCTTGGCACTCTCCAGCTGTGATAATTGAGAACACGCAAGATGGTGAAGGGAAAAAAACCACAGCCTACTCTTTCAAGGATCTTTTTTCTTTGTTCATGCAGTACGCAATGCAGGGAATGGACGTGCAACCCATCTCTGTGTGGGTGTGCAACTCTGATCATGCCTCTGTCCACAATCCTTCGTCCAGGTATTCCATCACCCAGACTGCTCACGCTAATGCCTATTCCAATATGGGCTCTTGGCCAGAATTTCCCTGACCGCACAGTTAGAAGCGTCTTTAAATGGATTAGAGGTGCTGTGTATTGGGTCGTTAGCCGTCATTTCCTGTAGCCCAGCTTTTGCTGTCCTCTGAGTCTTATCTCTGACGGGTCGGGCACCCTTGTTTTGATTAGTTACGGATCTCATCGCGAGATTTGGTCCATTTGAAAACGAGTACGCGAAACACTCCCGGCGTACTGCTTCCCGGCGTACTGCTTCCCGTTGTACTGCTTCCCGTTGCAGCTGTAGGAAACGAGAGTTACAGATAGATGGTAAGAAGGCACAGCAATCGGTATAATAGAATTTAAATGGGTAAACCTTCTCCTTACGATGATGGTATAGTAATTGAACCTCCTTTTCTCAGAATAGACACAAGACCTTGAAACGCGGCTACGAGTGATAGAACCTACTACGAAGCCCAATTAGCAATAGCAGCAGGTAGGAACTTTATTCTTTTGTTGTGGAATGGTAAACTCAGAGCTCTTTGAAGGAAACACATTTGACTAGTGACTGTTGACTAGTATTCGTGTATTACACTGTCCTTAGGTTTCGGAATATTCTGGTGAGCCAGGAAGCACTCTGTGTCTAGTGGATGTCTGATGCCTGATGTCTGATGCTGGTGGATGCCGTTTAAGTTGCTTGCAGGAGCCATTCATTTTGCGGACGATGCACATGCGGCAGGGTTAGCCGAAGCATGAGCTGTAGCTCAGAGACACAGAATTTTGCATTGGGTGTCCAGGCCCCTCCAAAGCGAGGCTCAAGTGCTGGAGGTGGCAGTCAGTTCATCTTTCTGTAAAGGTTGCATAATGGCAGATTATGCAATGCCATGTAAAGAAGAGCCTGGTTGATATTCTTTCACAAACAGCCTTTTGGGGTGCCATATGCACTAGGCTTCCTGGTTGCACTGCGTCGAAACGTTACTGTAAACTTGAGGAGAAATATGGGAATGGGGTGTGTTTACCATTCTTCGTCTATGCAGTCTCAGCGAGAGGGGACGATGTGGCTTCCTGCTTTCCTTGCCAGTTTCGAGGGTTGTGGTTGTTTTGTCTGGCCTCTGTCTGGCCTTTTAACCTTGCTTCACTCCTCCAAAATCAAGCAAAATGGAATGTTACACTCCATAACACACAATCACACACTAATAATACCAGTACACTCGATGCCACATAACTACTCCATAACACACAATCCCACTCCACATAATCCATGTAATTACTACATAATCCATATAATTACTATCCACATAATACCACTGCATGCCATGCCACATAATTCCATTACACATAACTCCACTCAACACCACACATTCCATGCCACACAATTACACAACAAACAATTCCAATCCAACCCACATAATTCCAATCCACACCACATACATACACTCCACTAAACGCAAAGCTATCCACACATTTCCATACCACACAATTCAACTCCACACATTTACAATCCACACCACATAATTCGACACCAAACCACATAATACAACTCAACAATTCAATTACACAACACACCAAATACATCCAGTATGCTCCACACAATTCCACATCCTGCCACAACATTCAACTGCACACCACATAATTAAACTCCACTACATACCACTCCACAACACAAAATACCATTCCTTATAATTACACTCCAGAACACACAATCCCACTCCACATAATTCCAAAACATGCAATACCATACAATTAATATCCACATAATTCTACATCACACCATGCCACATAATTCCACAACACAACTCCACGCCACACAATTACATAACTAACTAATCCAATCCCTCTCACAGAATTCCAGTACACACCACATTCATACACTACGTAACACATAGGTAAAGACATTGCCATTTACAATGCCAATAGCTCTAACTTAAAAAAATGCAAGACCTATTGCATTTCCAATGCTTGTTGATAATTGGAGCTTATACATGGGTGCTAATATAAAAATGAAGAAAATGTTCTTTCCACATTTCTGTGTGACTGCAT
The DNA here is from genome assembly GCA_963921515.1 of Calotriton arnoldi. NCBI lineage: Eukaryota > Metazoa > Chordata > Amphibia > Caudata > Salamandridae > Calotriton > Calotriton arnoldi. The sequence goes on from CAWUFW010009493.1 coordinate 742,789, forward strand.
TAATTTGTTGGTTTTTACAATATCCACATGCAGTTAGGACTTCACTCCAAAATGTATCACAAATAATTGGCTTTAACCTTATATATTATTACGGATGCCAATTTCATTAGTCCTAAATATGCACCACAACATTAGGAGTACTTACAATCTTAATCAATATCTGTATTCACCAATTTTCCATTTGCATTCACAGACTACAAGTTGGTGTGTGTAGGTTTGGTTTAGATAGGAACAAATATATTAGTCACAGCCACAATCTTACACATATCAAAGATTGTATCTCAGTTTTGGCTGTATAATAGGCCCGTTCTCAATTGCATGAGGGATACCATAATGGTGTGAAGTCACTTCCTGTTAAATCATTTCCTGTGATGTCACTGCATGCAATGTTATTACATGTGCTAATTACACTTCCCACTAATCTTTCAGGATTTGCACTCTTTCTCAGACCTTAGTCTAGGTTACACTTTCAATCTTTTTTGTTCTGCATAACTGTGAGTGGTTTACTTTTTTGTTGCTGTTGGCACTTGCGGGGTCTAATGAGGGTACATGGGCATTGACTCAGACAAAAGTGAGCAGGGGGAGCTGAGGTTGGGACAACAAGCTAATCATGGAGGGTAAGCAGGGGGGGCAGTCGCAGCATATCGTACCATGCAATGCAGCAAGGAGGGTGCAGGGGACAACAGAGGGCAGGGATGAGGTGGGTAGGGGAAGCAAGTTAAGCACCGAGGGCACATAGGAGGGGCAGTGGCAGCACAAAAGACCACACAGGGCAGGGGGACTAGTCAAAAACACAAACAATGGAGTGCAGGGATGATGGGCAGCAAGTTGACTACAGAGGAAAGTCTTGTATATGCAGGGGCGGCACAGGGGAACATGGAATGGAGGAGAGAGGGGGTAGGGACATGCATACAGAGAACAAGGGATAGAGAGGAGGGGGGTATCCAACCACATAGAGCACACTGGCATGGGCAGTAAGCTGTGCACAGAGTGCAGAAGGAGGGGGCAAGGGCTTGCAGATGGAGAACAGAGGGAAAGCAGAAGGGGAATAGGGGCAGCAAGCTAACCATGGAGGGCAGGCTTTGGTGGGTGTGCCACCAGCAGGGGGTGCGCCTGTGCCAAATCCCTCTTGCGAATGACCGAAAGCTGTGCACAGTGGAGGTATTGACTGAATATGCTGAAAAACCCTAAAAATGTATGAAAAAGCACAAAGGTTAAATAGACGTTATAGACAGGAATGGTAATAGGATCTTCCCTAAATTACAGAAAACAGAAATTCACTGAAAAACCAATGGTTAATGTGACGTTACAGTTAGGTTTGGTAATGAGATCTTAGCTTATGTTAAAGAAATCCTAGAAATTCACTGAAAAAAACAAAAATTAAAGTAACGTTATAGTTAGGTGTTGAAATGAGTTAAAAATTAATGCTTAAAAAACACTGAAATTCACCAGTTGTAGTTCAGAGAACTAACTATAACTTGCACACCAGAAATTCACCTAAATAAACCACAGGTAATTTGCAGTTAGAGTTATGAATTAAAAGCGAAAAGCTACTGAAATTCACAAGTTATGGTTACGAGCACAATCCATGACTTGCACAACGGCCAGGCAAACTATAACTTACACACGAAATGCAATGTTCACATTGCTGCGTTAATAACCAAACCTTGCCGTCGATGGCTGAAGGCCATGCACAGCATGAATGACCAACGGATCTGACCTGCTGGCCTTGCACCTAACCCTCAACAGGCAGCCAACCACTACTGCGTATGGACATTAACTGTGTGCACTGGAACTGGCCACATGACCTGACCTCTGGTCAGACGCTGAACCCAACCTTCCTTGGGTGCCATTTTCCTCTGCACATTTCCTCTTGGCTTCCAGCCATCCTCTGTGCCCAACCCTCCACTGGTGGTCACCACCACCAGTGCATGGCCATTTGTCTCATCTCTGCCCAGGCCTTGTATTCTATAAGTTGTAAGTTGCCAACCCTGATGTGCATGGCCATGTGTAGTAGAGTTTACCATTGTGCCTGACCTCCAAGCCTTCAACTGAGTGCAGTAGGGTTGGAGGCAGGGCCTAGCCTTTGGCCAGTCCCTGCACCTAACTCTCCGTAGTTGGCCAATGCCCACAGCACAGGTCTTTTGCCATATTTGGTGGGGAATTGCTGCAGGTCTTGGCATAAAGTCAGGCCCTGTACCCAAGGGGAAGTTCTGGTGGTGCTATGCCCTTCTTCATATTTACAAAGCTGCTTTGAGTGGCTTAACTGCCGCCTTGTAAATATGGCCCCTTTACATGCATCACTTTGCTTGAAAGCGGTGTGCGATGGGTGTTGCTGTGGGTGTTCCACCGCAACGCCCATTGCTTTTTGCATTCTGACGCTGCCCCAGATTTACGATGCCCCAGATATCTGCATTCTGCAGCACAAATAGACAGAGCAAACCACCATTAATGATTGTTTATGTGTTGTAAATGCGGTGCATCCCTGCGTCTTGGAAATGGCGGAGTGCGGTGCTGTCAAATTTGGTGCAGTTCTGCGCTCTGCCAATTCCTTATAATATGCCCCTGTGTTTTTCTAGTGTTTACATAGCATATTACTTTTAATGCAGTGCATGTCCAATATGCATATTTCAAAAAAAAAATGAAAAATTGCATGGTGTATAATGTTTTTCCCACTGACAATGTGCACAACTAACTTCTAACAACAAGCTGAGGCTTTCTGTGTTTAATGAATAAATGTATGTCACACAAACTCTGTTCAGCTCATGCTCATTGCCTCGCACACTCTCAGGACTATGGATTTTATCTAGAGTTTGGTGAACAGGGTACTCCATCCCAAATCCAGTGGAGTATCCAGTTTGCCAAACTGACGGTTGTCTGCCTCATTTAGGGATGGGTGACTCTCAGCTTTCTGCCGGCAAACCCCATTTGGCTTCGAGGAAATCTACCCAATAGAGTAGGGGGCCATCGGTGTAAAGCCATTGCACCACCTACTTTTGGAGTGCGCCGGTCTGAGTGGCCTTTTTTTCTGTCTGTCACCTCCAGGATAAACTCAATACTCACTGCTGTAAATTTGCCCCAGATCATCTGTGACAATGTCAACCAGTCCAGATATTTTAAGCAACATCAGATTTTATCATTTGACTTCTAGTTTTGCTTTTAACATTGTAAGTATGGTCTCACACTCTCCAACATGCAAAGTGTGACAGAGTAAAAATCCAGCACAGGCTGAAGATGAAAGATGCAAGATACAGCTGGCATTTATAGATATTGGTATTATGCGCTGTTGTGATATATAGAAAGTGTTGTTTCATGCTTTCACTGTTCTCCTCGCTCACTGTGCTAACATTTCTTGAATAGATACATGCATGTCACTCCACCATGCATTGAATAAATAAAGCATGGAATGATTGGCATGTGTCCCGCTAAGGTAATAGTTCCATGAGCAAATATGATTGAAGTCTCTCAAATTCTCTACAATGTAAAAACATATTTGAACACACATATCTGCTTTTACTGAAATTTCGGGAACTATTTGAAATCTGACAACCCAGAAAGAGAATGTTTATTTAATTGCCAGTGACTTTAACGCCAAGATTGGGAGAGATGTTACAAGGTTGGCAGGAACTAGATTAAAATTAAATGAATATTAGGGATACCAGTGATAGGTTCAGTAGGTTGGAAAATTGATAAAACTAGTCAAGCTTTAATAGATTGTATAACCCAATGTAATGTTGTGTTTTTAAAATGGCCGCTTTCCCCAAAACACTACAACAGACTAACTTTTCATACCGCTAATGCAAACAGTACTAATGACTACGGGCCTGATTCACAAAAGTAATCTGAGACAAAATCCTAACTTTACGACTTTTGGTATTCATAAAAGGCATTTAGGAGTAGTAAAGTTAGGAATTCTAACTTTACTACTCCTAAACTGAGACAAAATCCTAACTTTACGACTTTCGATATTCACAAAAGGCCTTTAGGAGTAGTAAAGTTAGGAATCCTAAGGTGTGAGGACGTGTTGTGTGTCTCATCAGGTCACAGAACAGGTTGTGAATCTGAAATACCAAGCACAGGCGTCTGTGCACATGCTAGATTAGCATGATGCTAGTGCCAAACAATAAGTCAGGATACCAGTTTCACATGCAGGTGGGTAGGCATTGTGAGGACTATCCATCTGTTCACCTTGGAGGGGACAACCCCATACCAACATCCATTTCTCATATTAGTCAGCAGTCCTAACCACATACCAGAGGAAACAACACACACACACACACACCCCACACACACCCCACACACCTAGAAACATTGATGTAAATAGTACCTCAAGTGTCTGAAAGTGCCCCTAACATTCAATTTTTAATGAGGTTAGAGCAAAAGAATCCTTCACAGATGCCTGTGCTTGGTATTGCAGATTCACAACCTGTTCTGTGACCTGATGAGACACACAACACGTCCTCACACCTTCGGTGAATCAAATAAAGCAGCATACTAAGTTTGTGTTCATGATTATCATGGTCAGGCCTTTTTCTTTGTCTCACAGATAGTCTAGCTTTATGGGCCCCTCTCATGTAAAGTTCCACTTCTATATGAACGCCAGATCCTTACGTTGGCATTCTGTATGCATGTTGAGTGCATGTATGTGCAAGTGAGTTTGTGACACATGTATGGTAGTTGGACTCTGTTTGTGGTGAGAGTCTGAGTACTGGGAGCAAAGGGATCCATTCTGTATGGATTCTGGTATAGCATGGCAAAAGATGGAGAGTATATGCACCTTCTCTAGACAGTGGAAGTGTGTTGATTGCATTTCTGTGGCTGGAGGATTGAGACCCAGACACAGAAGGGAAGGAGGATGGAGACAGTGCTCCCCTTCAAAATTCAAAAAGGACCATGTTAGCAAAGGCCTGCTGATATGTTCTTCCTGAAAACTGCTAATTAGAGATCATATGGGCAAGGATCAGTACAGCAGTTTCTGTTGTTCGAGGGGAGGAATTTTCTAGGCAGCATCTGTCTATTTGTGTCTGATTGATGCTTCAAGAAGGCTGGTGAAAACCAGGTGCAGTGATCTCACTACCCAATGTGCCCTTGTTTTGGATTCACTTGCTTGGAGCCAGCATCACCGCTACCTGCTGCGAGAGCGATTACCTTGTGCATAGGCTACGTCTAAGCAGAAGCCAAAAAATAACATTTGAGTAAGAACCAATGCAAATCATTTCTGAAAAAGACAGTGGATCCTCATTTCCTGCCAGGAAAATGTGCAAAATAATGGGTTTGAAATCACAAAATATTGCTCTTCATGATCAAGGAACAAAGTGCTCTGCATGGAATTCAAAGGACTGCTGTGTGACCAGGGATGGTCTCTGCATAACAGACAGTCTCTCAGAGGTGAGGGGTTATCACCTCAAATATGCATTTTCTGCTGGAGTTTTGAGTGTCTGCCTAGCGCTCCGAAGCCTGCCTGCCTGCCTGCTGAGAGGGGGAAGAGTGTGCCTGGTCCTGCATGGGGACAGGCTGTCCAGGTGGAGAAGACCAGCATGGGGAATAGCCTAAGAGAATAAGCGACTACCATGGATCAAAGTCAAAAGCAGCCCATGTGTGAAGGATCCCAAACAGCATAAAGTCTCCCAAACAAAATCATGTATCGAGTACGACTGGAACTTCACTGTAACTGACAGACTGCAACTGCCAACAACAGAATCAGAGCACTCCGTCAATGCTGAGGTGACGCCTCTGATTGGCCAAGAGGTTGCAGCTGGTGAAGTCATCCATGAGAATGAAATTTGTCTGTAGGCTGCCACTTCTGTACAAAATGTCCCATCTGCACCCAGCCCAGGGACGCCCCAACAACCAAAAATGATAGCTGTTGCAGGGTGCTGCTGCACTTAAATTCCTATAGTCTTAAAATTTCAAGTGAAGCCACCAACACAGCCTTAGCAGTTCAGAAACTGCCTCTGCAGGAGCTGCACCCCACACCTACCTGGACTGCAGTTCGCACATGCATGTAACCACAGGGCTTGAGAAGTGTGTGAGAATGAGAGCCTGAGTAGCAGCCCAAGGTCTGCAGCAAGACTTTTAATGAATAACCTTAAGAAATTAAAAGCAAATTGAACTCATGGGCGCATGCAGGGCCATTTTTCAGTGCCACAGTAGGACAGACCCCAGAACACAAGTGAGAAAAATTCTAAACCACAGATGTCACCCAGTAACCCTTGTCAGCTCTTTCCCCCCCAAAAAAGGATCTGACAGATATCTTGATTCCCCAGTTCAAGGCAAAGCTGTAAGTGGTCTAGAGCTCTACCATAGGTACTGGAGAAAAGGTCATGCATTTTAGCACCTTTTTGGATTAGAGTGGGACCCACAGCACCTCCGACTGCAGGGTTGCTCCTATGGTGGATTACAGCATTAATTGGGTCACAGGCCTTAAGGAGATGTAAAGCAGCTAAGACTCAGGAGGTGAATAAATATAGCAGTGACTCAATGTGTGCCTTTCATTGGTTTGTGAAGCGAAGTGGATTTATAAGATCATCAATGACTTTCCAAGATGTGTGTGGCCAAGATGGCGACGAGGATGGTAGCCTCGCTGTGAGGCTCCACGCTACCTTGGGCCCATTTACATAGATCCTGCCGATCGAACACTCATCGGGTTCCCCAGTTGTTGGTGGGGGCCTCCTCTTGGCAACCTCACTGACTGCAGGGTGTGATTTCACCCGGAGCAGCGCGCACAGTCGTGGTGAGACAGTGAGGTCTTTGCTGACTGTAGCCACCCCTTGATACTGGGCTGATCAGAGTGCCCGCAAGAGAGTGGCGTCTCTACCTTTTGGTGCGGCTCCCCATTCTTTCTGGGTCAGAGAGCTGTGTCAATAGCGAGATGAGCCCTGTACCCACACAGCTGGGACTTGTGTGCCCTTTGGGGATGCGGCCTCTCCCTTGTTTGCAAATGGGTTGCAGGTGTGGCCTCTTCCACAATGGGGGCCGCTGCGCTGGAAGCAGCTCCCGTACAGTACTAGAGCCTCCTGAGACTTTTTCCCCAGTTGTACTGCGGAGCACTGCCACCGGACTACAGCACCCGTGCAGCAAGCTCCCTTAAAGATATGGCGTCCCCTTGGGGCCTTCCCTCCTGTTATCCTGGAGAGCGATGGCAGAAAACCACTAGGCCCGAGAAGCGGGCCGCATTATTGCCCCAGAGACTGCATTAAACTGGTGTCCAGTTTAAGGCGGCTTAGTAGTAAACAGCCCTCAAGTGCGGCTTCAACAAGCAAGGACTAACAAGGTGGGTGTGGCTCCATAGAGAGCCTGGAGATCGACATGTCCACCTTGTGCGGCCTGAGGAACATCAAGGCTACGGTGGAGGACCTGCCTGATGACATGAACTGGTGCCTTTGGGCCTGAGAAACTGCGGTGAGTGCTCCGGACTTGTCTGTTCCCTTGGTCGCAATAGTACTGGATGCTGCTTGGGGGCTGGAATGTTCTGCAGTGCTCTTCCCTGGATGCCTGGCTCCTGGGGACACCTGTGCACCTGCCTTAAATAAACCGTGCACCAATTTGTTAATCTGGTGACCTTAATTTGACTGTTACAGTAGGTGTATTGAGACAGCAGTGAGGAGACTACACAGAGGAGCGCGCAGCTGACCTAGAGGTGGATGCAGTGCAATGCCGGAGCCTAGCACACAGAACCTGATCCTCTTGTCTAAGCTCACTGGGCAAAACTGGTGGCAAATCAGGGCATGGTCCGGCCAAAGATCCCCAAACCTCTGCCCCAAAAATCAATTATGGCCGCGCTAATGGCATCTCCCGCATCGATGGACCCGATCCGTCAATTAGAATGCACCCTAGAAAAGCTAATTGGAATGTTTGACAAAATCCTACAAGCCATTCAAGATTCCAAAACTGCTATGGAGGCCCAACTGGGGGTGACATAGGTGGAAACAGGCTTGCTGCGAGCCAAACATGTCAACATTATGGAGAGGGTGGATGCTACAGAATCTTCCCCAACGGTAATGCGACCCTCCTTGGTTGTAATGCAGGACCACCTTAAAACACTGCAAGCTGAGGTGCGGGACCTCAAGGTGAGGGCGAAGGACGCCAAGGAGCGCTCCAGGTGCAACAAAATCTCAGATTTCTGGGTTTTCCCGAGGGGTCAGTGGGGCCCAACGTTGAGCTTTTTCTTGAAGACTGGCTGGCGACTACGATCTTGGTTAACCGGAATCCAATGCTTTTCTCCATCAAGGGGGTGCACCAGATCCCTGGTCACACCCCCCACCCCCTCCAGGGGCTCTGCCATACCCAGTGATAGTATACCTGCTTAACTTTAGAGACAGGGATCTTTTATTACATATGTTCCAAACAAAAGTCCCCTGGACCTACAATGGCAACAACATCACAGCATATCTGGATTACACAGCTGAGGTCCAAAGACGCCATAACACCTTCATGGCAGTCGAGGCACAACTGCATCCTTTAAGATTATCACATGCCCTGCTTTTTCCTGCCAAGTTTCATGTGGTGGACACCCACACGACCCACTTCTCCTCCCCGGAAGAGACCTGGATCTGGCTGCATACAAAGGGGGTGCCCGACCCACCTGGGGTGTCCAGAGATGGTCTGCCGGCGCCCCACTCGAGATGAGGCAGCTAAGGAGTGGGCGCAGGTGGTAGCTCAATCAATCAATCAATCAGGATTTATAAAGCTCAGCTTATCACCTTATAGCGTATCCAGGTTCTTGCAGGCCCTGGAGGCTTATTCGATTAGCCAGGTCTTGTTGTTTTCGCTGGCAGCCGGGTTGGAGAATTCCTTAAAATTGTTATCTTAATTGCCCTCGGCAGGTGGTGGTAGATGTTGTGGGAGGTCTTGAGGCTGCCCTGTTGGAGGTGCCCTTTCTGGTGTGCCATCTCCCCTCCAAATATTTGCTGTTTTGAGTTCTTGGGTGTAACAGCTGGCCTTTTTGGAGGATTTTCTCTGGATGTTGCTCTTGATGGGGACAATGCTGTCTGCGTAATTGGTGATCCAGGCATTGAAGTTTGGAAGCTGAGGCCTCTACTCACAGCACTAACAGATTTCAAGTCCTGTCCCCAGACACAGATCTGGACTCGGGGATGGGAGCCCACAGCTCTGTGACATCCAACGAAGAGACCGCGATCATGCTGATGGGATCGCCGCACAGGGAGATGCCGGTTTCGGGACATTGATTGGATGGTAAATGCTGAGGGACACCACTGTAAGTGCTTTTCATAATTGGCGGAGAAATTTGGTTATGCCCTGCTGTCCTTATACATTGAGTGTGGGACTCTTGGACAGGTGGGATCCGACCTTGAACCCCGGGTTGGATGATTTCTGAATTGTTTTCCCACTCTATCACTCTTGGCCTGTCCCACTCGAGACTTCTGCAAGGACTTTTCAGCACTAGAGACATGTGCTATTTTTGTACTGTGTTGTTTGGGAATATTGTGGCATGATGCCTGTTAGCGTACAAGCCAGGGTGTGGAAGTTGTTGTTTTCTGACAGTTTTATGTTTTTGCTTGGCCAGAGTGGGGTGGCAATGAAGGGTAGATGAGGCTAGGAGTGAGAGATATGATGGGGCTTATGCAGAGTCCCTGGGGCCGATTCACAGAAAATCCTAAACTTACTACTTTTGGTATTCACAGAAGGCATTTAGTAGTAGTAAAGTTAGGACTCCTAACTTTACTACTACTAAATGCCTTTTGTGAATAACGAAAGTCGTAAGTTTAGGATTTTATCTCAGATTAGTTCTGTGAATCGGCCCCCCTGTTCTTGGAGTCCTGTGAAACACGTATGGCTACTACATATAATGTACTGCCCCAGAACATTAGGGGCACATAGTTTATGCATACATAAAGCACAGTCACATACATATTGCATGCCTCCAGGAGACATCTCAACACTGTGGAGCTTGACAAGGTTTCCCGGCACTGGAGCAGGCTGATATTTGGGACTAGATACTCTGCCTATGCCTGGGGAGTTCTAGTCTGGATTGCCCCAGGGTGCCTTTCGTACAGAATAGAGTGCAATAGATCCACTGGTTTGTGCTACTGGAGGGTATCCTGGATGGCCGACCCCTAGCTATAGTATCCATGTATTCTATGAACACCCTCTAGGACAACTTCCTTCATGCTCTGTCTTCTGCCCTGCGTGCAGATCCTCAGGCACGAGGGATTTAGGGAGGTGATTTTAATTGTGTACAATGTACAGACATGGAACGTTCTATCCCTCACCTCCCTGGGACTCAGGGCCTCCATGCGACAAGACACTGTCGGCAGTGGACGGAGGCAGCAAGCCTCCACATTTGGCGGTTGGGACACCCTGGGGAGGCGGAATACTCTTTTTATGCATCGGGACACCAGGTGCAAACCAGATTAGACTACATATTCTGTAATGCAGAGTTCTGGCCTAGGGTACACAACTCTGAGTATCTGAGCGGGACTCTGTCAGACCACAGTCCTCTAAGGGTTGCTTTCCACTAGGGGGAACCTGGGCACCAAAACCTACGTGCTGACTGTGAACGGAGGCCCTGCTGGACACGGTCTATAGGGATACCATTGGCGCACACCTAACTCATTACTTCAAGGAACATGAGGCACTGTGGTGGCAAGGGGAATGGAGTGGGATGCCATGAAGGCTATTATGTGTGGTCATTGTATTAAGACCTCGTAAGGAGCAAGATCCTCCGTACTCTGCAGTGTAGCAGAGTTGAAGACGTGCTTGAGGACCTCTGAGATTGAAGGGGTGATGGTGCTGGAGGTGAGAGCGCAACTGATGGAGCTCCTTCATCAACACCGCGATGAATGGAGACAACTGTCCAACATAGATTATAAGGCTTCCCTGGCTCAGCAACATAATGACAGAGACAAGCCATGGTGTACCTTGGCATGGTTACTACGATCACCAGTTCCTAGAACTCTCTTATGAGCGATTCCTGACGCTGCTGGGAGCAGTGTCAACTCCCAAGCAGATATCAATGGGGTCTTTGTTCAATATTTTGAGACACTGTACTCCCCCCCCCCCTTGTCCTAAACTGGACTGCATTTGGCGGACTATATCCGTGGGATTGCTCTTCCTTGCCTGACACCCCTACAGGTATTGGAATTGGAGCAGCCTCTTCAAATAGTGTAGATACAGGTGGCATTCGTCAAATGGCCCTAAAAAAGGTTCCCAGACCTGATGGTTTTCCTGTTGAATACTATGCTACAATTGCAAACAACCCTCGCCCCCATGCTCCTGGAGGTCTACCAAGAGGCACATCGGCACTGCGTACTCCCCAATTCCCTGCAAGTGGCTCTCATAGTAGTACTGCCTAAACCTGGCCTGGATCCTCAAGAGGTAGGCTTTTATCACCCGTTATCAATGTTAAACATTGATTATAAGATATTAAGCAAGGTACTTGCCAACAGACTGCTCCCTTTGCTTCAGCCGTTGGTCCACCCAGACCAATGTGGGTTTATCCCCTGATGGTGGTCTCCCTAGACTTTGAGAAGGCCTTCAACACCCTGCGATGGTCCTTCGTGCTGCTATAGCAAGCTCTGGGAATGGGTCAGGAGTTCCTTAAATGGGCCAAACTACTCTATACGGCGCCACGAGCAAGGGTGCGGATGGGACTCCAGATATCGCACCAGTTTCAGATTGGAAGGGGTACCCGTCAGAGCTGCTGTCTGTCGTCCATAATATTTGCGCTGGCTATGGAACCGCTTGCCGAGTTACTACATGCCAGATGGATGGATAGCGGTGTTCAGGTGGGTGCGGATTAGCATACAGTCTCCTTGTACGTGGATGACATGTTAGTTTATATACGAGACCACATGCAGACACTGCCGGCCTTGTATGACCTACTAGAACTTTTTGCCTCAATGATGCGCCTCCAAATTAATTGGGGGAAGTCTTGTGACTTCCCCTTACATATAGTGGAGCATGATGAACAGATGATGTTAGTACCCAGATGGTTGCCTTAGTGTTTAGACCTTCCGATTCCTTGGCGTGAACATTTATCATGCAGACAAAGATCATCTGGATGGTAATCCTGGTAAGACCCTGATGTCGATGCATCGGTCTGTGGCTTATTGGACATGTTTGCCCTTGTAACCTATGGGCCAGGCCTCTATAACTAAGATTCTTATTCTCCTGTGGCTCTTATATTTTTTCACGACAATACCAGTGATACCAACCAGGTCCTTCTTTGCTAAACTGAGGGGATCGATTTCTGATCCGATATGTGGCGGCGCGCAGAAACAGGTGTCTATTCAAAAGCTTCAGCGGCCATTGTTAGAGGGTGGTCTGGAAGCACCTGACCTTGAGCTTTATTTTGCGGCTGCACAGCTGCAGTGGCCCATGGGGTGGCTGGCCAAAGACATATTAGGGGAAGGTAGAGTTATACTGACAGAGCTGGGAGAACTCGGTTTGCTGGAATGGCTGCTGTTGCCTGGAGGCCCGTCCAGAGAACTGGGCCGATTAGCGCAAGTAACTAAGCTCTGCTGGAACAGATATGCCCAGCCCAGATATGGGTGAATGCCATATAACTCTGCAGCTACCGCTATGGTGCGCACCTGAAATGAAAGCCTTGCAAACGGCACACGACCCGACTCCATGGTGTGATGCGGAGGTGATCCGAATAGGCGACTTATATGATGAGGGGGCTCTGCATTCTTTCAAAGAGCTACAGAACCTGTATGGCTTAGGGGCTGGTCTGTTTCTGGCCTATAATGCATTGGTCCTGGCAATACTAACACTTGGGGGGGTCAGGAGGAGCCGCAGCTCCATCAGGGGTTACAATGCATTATCACACATGGGTTGGGCAGGCGAGTGACCACGGTACTCTACACGACGCTGTCAACCGCTGATAAAGCCAGGCATGCTTGGGAACGGCTTTGAAGACCAAACTGTGATAGATGGCACTAGAACAGATGAAACGCGTCTCTAGGAATGCCTGCCTGAAGTTCACACAGTTCAATTACTTACACCACACTTATCTTACACCACATCGGTTCCATTAGATGTTCCCTAAGATACGGACTCCTAGACGCCACTTTTCTTCACATGGTTTGGGAATGACCCATGTTAGCAAGGGTGTGGGTACAGATGATGGAACACATTTTAGCTGTGGTTGATGTACACTTATCTCCTGGTCCTCTATTGTGCCTGCTAGGAATTGTTCCACGGACAAAACGCACCAAATGTTGCATGAAACTAGTTGATTTGGCCATGGCCTTGTTCAAACGCTTAATTGCAATCTCCTGGAAGTTCAACAAAGCAGCCCCCTTCCTTTCCTTGTTGTTCATAAATGACAGATTGCAGAGGCTGGTACCATGTCTCATGACCTGCAGCTTAGAGGAGGTGGAGGAATTGCCACATTCTGGGATACTTCTGTGTTTAAAATGGCTGTCAAACTGGACCCCTCCGCCCCATCAATGGTTTCCAAGGGATGGCCTAGAATCACTGTTGTTCCTGATTATGATTTAGATGGGAGTCAGATGCAAGTTGATGCACCTCCCTGTGCTCTGCCTTGCAAGGGACTTCTGGGCTATCTCCTCCGCATCCCCCTGGATTCCAATTCCCCCCCCCCATACATTGCCCCTATTGAACACACATGCATTATCAGTGTTGAGATCATGCTACTGTGATTTAGATGCCACTTCCGATACCCCAGCCTGTAGATTGTAGTTTTGTTGTTATATGTGGACTCTTCTCTTTCTTGGCTGCACTCCTATAGAGTGGGAAAAATGTTGTTCACTTAATTTTCTGCATTATTGTAAGAACGCATCTTAGTGACCACTGAATCAATGTGTGTTGAGCCTCCTATGTTTCTTCTTACATCGCCGAACTTGAATGCTGATATTTTCTATTGACATACATGCAATATAATGTTGTAACTAATAAAATGCAAATAAAGACATATTTAAAAAACAAATCTATGACTTTCCAGAAACAATTGACTAAAATTATGGAAGGGTGAAACTCAGGCATGGTACAAGGTCTCTTATTGGACACGTTTTTCTGTGTGCTATTGGGGACTGGATGGGTTGCTGCATTCATCTCTGGAAGACAAAAGTACTTTAAGGCCCTATGAACAGTGGCTTGCACTTTTCAGTTGCTGACCACTAAGAGAGAGGGACCTGAGAGCTGCTTCTGCATGAGAGAAATGAGGCCAAGGAAACCTACCTATTTCAGCAGCTCATGCACATTGGTGCTGTTTTTCAGGGGAAGGACACTGGGACAAGAGGGATCTTGTGGTGATGTACTTCAATGTGCCTGAGCCCTCTCATCAACTGGAACCCAGACACACCATCATCACTGCAGAATCATTGGTGGACTGATGATGCTGCGCCTGACCAAGTATTACTTATAAATACTTTGAGGCCACCTTTGTGCTTGGCACCTATCCACCTGCTGGGCTGAGTGAATGTCAGATCCCACTATATTTTCATCCACTCTGCAAGGCTGCAGGGAATGTTAAATGTTAATTAATAATTAATATACTGTAATAATACTGTCCCTGAATGTTGCACATAAGGTATCTTTTAGCATTTAAAATTCTGCATAATTTGCATTCCTAGCTGCATATTTGATCTTCCCTTGCCACATAATTTGGTCTTTCACCAAAACATAACTTCAGTATCCCTGTTCTCTACAGGACAATAAACAGTATTTTACCTCGCTCCTACCACGAATTTCCATTGAGGTTTCTTCAAAGCATATATTCATTATAAATATAAGGGTGAAATAGGTGGCCTTTTAAAATTCGCCTTTCCTCCATTCCTCCATTCCATTTGGGGAAGATGCAAAGGAATTGAGAGTCATTGTTGATAAACAATGAAAAGGTGTAATTCTACTTCTGTTTAATAATGAAACCCCAATGAGCCCTAATAAACTAACAATACAATTATGGAAGCTTTACGTTTAACTTAAGAGAGTTGAAAAGGGGTTTCTGGTTACCAATAGTGGATGTAATTTTTATTAACACTATTCTGAGATTGGTAGAAATCCTCAGTCTGCCAGAGGTCCTTATGTTGAGCAGAAACAGGACTTGGCATTAAAAGGTTTGTGCTGGTTTTGCATGCGATAATACCACATGTGACATTATAATGGATTAATAGAAGAGCACTTCTCGCCAGGTGAGACACAACATAATTTTTTTATCCACAAAACACACAAAATTGTGATTGAAACACTCACTTCCCCATTCCATAGGAGACAACTTTGAATCATGAGGAAAATTCCCTGCCTGAAATGACAACGCCGGCAGTAATGGTAATTACAGGAGTGAAGAAACTGCATCGTGTTTACTGATGTACTTCGAATGGAGACTAAGGGGGATATTCACAAGAACGTGCGCTAAACATCTCCAAAAAATGTTAACACAACTTTACACATCGCAGTCTATCGGGGGAAAATAACCCCGTGTTAACCTGGAATTCACAACACGGCGGTACCATGAGATAGTCTTCCGGAAACGCGGCCAATGTCCGCGATACAACCACCGCGACAGAGTCAAAAACACAAACTCCAACACCAAAAAACGTGCGATGAGCCCATTCGCGATGAGGAAATCAGCTATAAGCAGCGCCCGGCCTGCCATACACACACGGCAGGCGGGAAAATCACTACAAAAGGAGAAAAGACACACAAACACAAGATGACCAACACCAAAGCACCATGGAGGCAGCCGGAGCAGGCGCAGAGGACGAGCGCAACCCCACAAGCACCCCGGACGACGAGCCTGGGACCTCGGTGACAGGGAAGGGCAAGGACAAGAAGAAGAGGAAGACGAAGTTTAGTCCGCAGGAGAATAAGATCCTGGTCACGGAGGTGATAGAACACCATCAACAACTGTTCGTCGCCTCCAATGTGTCATTGGGCACCAAAAATGGATTATGGCGGTCCATCGTGGACAAGGTGAATGCCGTCGGAGAGCACAAGAGGTCAATGGACGAGGTCAAGAGGCGATGGATTGACATCAAGCGCAAGACCAAGGAGAAACTCGCAGGCAACCAGAAGGCAGCAATGCAGACTGGAGGTGGAAGCCCAGCGCCACAGCTGGAGCTGGATGACATGGAGGAGCTGGTGTCGAGAGTCATCAGTGTGGAGACCGTGACAGGAGTCGGGGCACCAGACACTGCTCGACATGACACAACACAATGGCAACAGGGTGAGTAACCACCAGGTACTGGGGGGACGGGGGGAGATTTCCACAATGGCACACATGCACAACCAAGCAGAGCACAGTGCACACCCACAATGACTCTGGATCATGGCCCTGATCTACACACTGTCACAATGTACATTGCCATGCTGTCTGAATGTCAACATGTACCATGCGGCCACATACATGTGGACACATTGCAACACAGCATCTCCCTTCACATTGCAGGGCACCGTCAACGCCACCTGCAGAGCAGTCCCAGCCACTCTTCACTGATGATGAGGAGGACTCCACCAGCATCGACACCCAAGCCCTCCAAGACATCATGGAACTCATCCGCCAATCACCTCCAGGACCAGGGCAGCCCAGCTGCATCGAGGAGACCCCACCCACTCCACAAACCACCCAGCAGGAGGCACCCACAACCCCGGATGTCTCCCAATACCCCCCCGAACAACACATGGCTTTCCAACGCCGTGTGTTGGAGGGCCAGAGGGAGATGGCTGAGCAGGTGTGGGTGGGGTTCGACCTCATGGCTACCAAACTCGACGCCATCCATGGGTGTCTGAGTCCCATCAGGGACAACCTCCAGTCCCTAACGGACACCCATACGCCGCTCCATGGTCTCCAATGAGCCCTGGCTGACATCGCTGGAGTCATGACTCAGAGACAAGAACACCTGTCCGCTCAGAGTGGCTCCAGCGATCTCAGCCGTGAGATGGCACACATGCGGAGGCTCATGGAGGACATGGTGCGAATGGAGGCGGAAAGGATGGCAGCCACCGCTGCACATCAGCGAAATGTAGCTGGTATCTACCATGCCCTGCATGTCCTCATCATGGCATTGCTGCCACAAGGCGTGGCGCAGATGAATGCTGCTGCCCCTACACCCTCCACATCTCCGCCCCGTGGTGTGTCCGTGCCTCACAGTGCGGCAGACATTTCCACTCCGGCACCTGATGTCTCACTGCCACACAGTGCGGCCGACAATCCACCTCTGGCCCCTGATGTGTCAGTGGCACACAGTGCTGCAGCCGGAACTGCACCACCGACAGGTGGGGCAGGGCACACATCCGAGGATGAGGACGTGGCTGGCTTTGGGATCAGAAGGAGGCCCTAGCATTCATTTCCGCCACCTGGCCTGTTGCTCCTTGGTGCCGCACATGGCCCCATGACCTTCCACTGACCCCGATACACTCTGCGGCACTCACCTTGGACCGTGACATGGACTTCCATATCCTGTTTGGTGACCAATGACACGGTGACCAGACTGCGGACTGTACTCTTCCTCATCCTCTGTACTTGTCATTCCCCGATGGACTCTGGCTGGCCCTCCACGGGCCCATATTGCGAAGTGGGGTTGGCATGGCCCTGTACTGCTCCAGCTGCTAAACTCCACTGGATGTGCAATAAACATTCAGTAACGCACTGCTGTGTCATGTCTTTCATCATTCAAGTATGAATGTGTGGATGAATGTAGGGTCAGTGATTCCCCCTAACGTCAATGATGCTCATCTAGTGAGATTCCAGTCACAGTGTGCCACGTTGCCGATTGCGTTGCGGGTGCCGTAGACACCACAACAGGAACACATGCATTAGTCACTTCCTTGTCCGGACATGGACTGCACCACGCCCAGAGCCCCCGAGTCATTGTTGCAAGCCCTGCGCTGGCCCGGCGTATGCCAGGACAGACCACTCCGCTTACGCTCCGAGGGGGGGGCCACACAACCACATGTCACAGGTTTACACGCTAGTGGTCTGCAGGTCGCTGGTCTAGTTGTCAGCATGTCGCGGCCACTCCCTGAGGGCAGGTTTGCACACACACCACACCCATCCGGCACAGGCGTCACAGGCCATGTGACCCCGAGTATATAAGGGGCCGGCAACGTCACATTCCCCACTGCCGGAGGTGACTGGATGATGGACGTACCACGGGGCTCAATCATGAAGGGCCCATGAGTTGTTGCGCACAGGGTTAGTGGCACCCGAGGCCTTGCGGCCGCACGGGCCTACCACCATGTGGGGCTGACTGGGGTTGCACAGGGTTAGTGGCACCCGAAATTGCTGAGCGGGTGTGCAGCCTGCGATGATGACGTGTGCACTAATGTGGTCTCTGCCATTGATGCCTCAACGGGTCCGCATGATGTGGAGCATGCCATGGTGGCAGGACCTGGGCGTGGAGCTTGCACGGGCATGTGGTGTGCCCACTGGTGGTCACACCGTTGGCGGCAGGTGAGCAGTGGGGCCTGGATGCGCAAGGGCGGACAGCCAGCGCTGGCTGGCGGGAGGGGGTAGTGTGCGGCTGCATGTGTGCACAGGGGCGGACAGGCGTTGTTGCCGTGTGTAGTGGGATGGACTCTGCCATGATTGACTCTTGCCTCGATTACAGATAGCAGACCTGGTGGCTTGCAGTGTATACTGGCACTTGGTTGGAGACACACCGGTGGCAGCAGGTGAGCAGTGGTGCCTGGGTGCGCGGGGGCGGCAGTGTCCCTCCTTCTCTCTCTCTCCCTCTCTTCATTTCTCTCTCTCTCTCTCTCCCTCTCCCTTCCTTTCCTTCTCTCTCTCTCTCCCTTCCTTCTCGCTCTCCCTCGCTTCATTTCTCTCTCTCTCCCTCCCTCTCCCTTCCTTTCCTTCTCTCTCTCTCCCTCTCTTCATTTCTCTCTCTCTCTCCCTCTCCCTTCCTTTCCTTTCCTTCTCTCTCTCTCTCCCTTCCTTTCCTTCTCTCTCTCTCTCCCTTTCTTTCTTTCTCTCTCTTCCTTTCTTACATTCTCTGTTTCTCTGTGTCTCGCTCCTTTGATGTGCGCATGACACACGTTCTGATTTTGTGCTTTATTTTCCAGGCTGTGACATCAGGATTGTCCCGGACGGACCCGACAGGAGTCTTCCGCATTGGCGTTTTGTGTTGTATTCAATAAAGTTTTTGGTTGTTACATCAATGATGAGTGACTGTTTCTCGTTCTTCTGACCACACATGTGTGTTTCTGTTTGTCATTGTGCGACGTCATGCGCTTTTTGTGGCTCTTGTGTCGTGCACGGTATGTGTTTGTCCGGGGGGGGGGGCCTGGGAGTGGTGGTGGTGGGTGTTGTGGCCCTCTTGGGTCTCCGTGCTGCATGATCATTGTCTCCATGGCATCTGTGGGTCTTCAGATGTGGCTCTGGCCTGGGCTCCCTTTCATACTGCAGGTAGTCGTCCTGCTTAACACCAGCAGGAGGCAGGTGTTAAATCCCTGCTGCTACCGCGGCTTATCGCCTGTTTTTGGTTCGCATCGCAGATCTGGCAGTTCATTGTGAAAGTGGTGTAGTGGTGTTTTGGTGTGTTTTTGCACGGGAACGCCTACTCTGCATCTCATTAGGGTTAGTTGGTGGTGTCACCCGTGGAGGTAAATGTTGAGGCAGTTATCGCGGGAATACTTGCGTTGTCTGCAGTTTGCAACCGCTTGTGAATGGGGTGTTAAATCTATCACCACTTTTGTTGCGTCAAGTTGGCGATAACTCGGCGATAAGTCCTTGTGAATATCCCCCTAAATCTGAATTACAACTTTTCTGGTAAAACCACATCCACGGTTTCCCCCGCCTCCGTAAGGTAAAACTTGGTAAGATGTTAGGGTGCAAAACTGTCTGAAAGTGAGGAATTACACTTGGAATTTGGTGAGCTAGCATTAGAAACTGAGGTAATTTTCCATTCCTTAGAGCGGCTGTTCAGGGTTTGACTTGGAATACCATGGCATTGGTATATCTTCCCCACATAGAATGAGGGCCTTTTTATTTTAATAGGATTTTGTGGGAGGCGCTCATCATAGCACTAGAAGACACTGAAAAGTGTACCTTTTGCATACTCCTAGAAGGACAATATTCGTGAAACTGCAACGGTGCAAAACCGAGTAAAATCATGTGTACCATTTTTGCAGTTTATGTAATATGGATAAACAAATGATGTTTATGTCGGTGCAAACGGTACAAACTGCACCACGCTATTTTTGTTCTGTTAATATAAGAAAACATTGAGAACCATTCAAATGTCAGCGATGATTAATTCCATTTTCTTTGTGCAAAACTGTTTGCTTTATTTCTGAAGGGTTTTCAGGGACAAATATATCCATCTTTTATACCCTGATCAGACATTAGAAACATTTTATAAATATGAGTTAAATATGCTTTCACGATCTGTTTCCTCTAATTTGCCCAAGGTTTCGAGTACTTCAGTAATACCGACCAGCTCTAAACCTGTTTGCTTCAATCTGTAGAACACATATGCAAAAATGGCACAAGTGGATTTCTCCTGTTAATTTCACCAGCGACGCAAATCTTATGCAATATGGCCTATGAACTGCGAAATAGCCTTTTCTGCCTCTTTATTTTTCTTCATGATTCTCAACAGGAGGTAGTTCTAGTAGAATAACCAGGCTTCCGCGGAATTCCCAGAAGGCCTAGCAGTTGCTTTTTTCCCATAGATTTCCATAATGAATGACGCATCTAGTCGAACCTGTCAAATGAAGGATAGGACAGGAAGCTGTTTTCGTAAGGCAAAGGAAGCTCTCCTACAAAGTGACTGTGCATGTGTTCTCCTATACTCTGGCTACAGAATGAGGGGCATATTAGCAAGACCCATGATAAAATTATCGCCGTTTTAGCGGCAGGAAACTGCCGCTAAAACGGCAATAATGGACTTGCTAATATGCGTTACAGAATTCAATAGAAGCCCAGGTTAGATGTGCAGGACATCTAACCTGGGCTTCTATTGGAATTCTATAACGCATATTAGCAAGCCCATTATCGCCGCTTTAGCGGCAGTTTCCTGCCGCTAAAACGGCGATAATTCTATCGCCGGTCTGGCTAATATGCCCCTAAGTCTTTAGGTACTCTGAAAAGCCTTTGTGAATCAGCCCAAAACTTCCAACTGCCTATAAGTGAACTTGCAAACAGGGCACTGCCCTTTCTATTTGTACTAATTGTATATGAATGTTCCCTGAACATTTTTCCATGTAATTCCCATTTTAGATGTTTTGGGGCCAATTCACAAAGACCTGTAACCATACCTAAAAGAGCACTACAGGGGCCCTTGTTAAGGAACTCCAAAAATGCCTTTGGGAAGAAGCCCCCTACAGGTGGAGTAGCAGGAACAACAGACTTTGCATAAACAGCATTATAGGGCTCACACAGGCTGCCACATAATTTGGTGAATTGTGACATACCTTATAAAAGCAGGTTCTGCTGAATACGTCCTACAAAGATATGTATATATCCCCCGTACACATGTACTATGCCCTGATTACTTTTATTAAGTTGCATTGGTCCACATTTTCAGAAATATACAGTGTAGTATATATATTAAATTGTTTTATTTAGGGTACATCCACTATCCAAACCATCCAGCATGAAAGGGGTGGGCAGTGGGTGTTGTGATGGGTATTTCCGCTGCAACACCCATTGTTTTTTATGTTGCCCCTATTTACAAGGGTGGCGTAAATAGGAGGCAGCGCCAAAATTAAGACCAGGGAAAACCTGGACTTAACATGGCGAAATAAGGAGGAATGCGTTGTTTCTCATTGTGTTTGTTGTTTCTATGTGTGCTGCACTGTGCAGCACACATAGAAACAGGAAATTGCCATGAATCATTGTTTATGTGCAGCAAGGTTTATGTGCAGGAAGGGACACCTTCCTTCACATAAACAACCATTCCCTCAACGCAGGCACCCTTGCACTATTTTGCAAGGGTGCCTGCGTTGGCGCTAGGCAGCTGAATTTAGCGCCAGCGCAGGGAGAAATGCAGGGATGTGCCGTGTTACTGTAACTACTGTGCATTCCTGCGTTTCTAAAGTGACAGAGCACAGCGTTAGCAATTTGGGAGCTAACCCGCGCTCCACCGCTTTTTTGTAAATATGCCCCTCAGTCTTTCTACTATTTCTTTAGCAGAGTGGATGAATGAGGGTACAGTGGTAGCCCCTGCAGTCCTGTTTCTAAATGAATGGAGGGGACTTGAATAATTTAGAACTGAGATTGCTGCATCTTTCCAATTTCACTTGCCTACCCACAGTGCAATAGCGTGAAAGAATAGTCTTTCTACTATGCTAGTGTTGCATTACCTACCAAGTGTCAAACTCCGATTTGTGGACTAGTAAGGTGCTCTACAGGTCAATAGACTTCTCAAGTGAGTTCACTCCCTTTCCACTTTTTCTTTCTGGCAAAGGGCAAACTGTTTAAGTAATATAACTAAAGGGACTCGAACAAATGGATCTTTTAAAGATTACAACTTGGATTAAATGCTGAGAGTACAGAACAATGGGTCTGTGTATAGGAAGGTGAATTATTCTAAGATTTTTTTTCCTTATTTGATGAACGTGGGCAAGCATCCCACTTCTCACTTTAAAGCAGAACATTTTACCTACCCCTTAATGCTGGCATGTGCTCAGGGGTTTACAAACTCAATTAGCAACGCCCTTGGATACTTTTATTTTTAAGGCATGCCAGTTCATTGATTAAGCTTTAGCGAAAATGTATCTTATAGAAGTCTTCTGCCTTTTTGTTAGAGACAATATTATTCCTCCTGTACCACATTGCAGCCGTGGGGATGCATACGGAATGCCTTTTCCCCCTTTCATACACTGTGTTACACTGTAAATTAAAGGCACGATGTGGAAGTGTGAATAAAACAGCTTTACATATTGTAGGATACTGTGGAATCAATACACGTCGCTATCATATCCTTTCAGATTAAGGCCTTCAGTTCCCTGAATGCATTTTATCCTCAGAAGCATTAAACTTGAGCTACAGCCCTGTCTCGGGTTTACTCTCGGTGTCACACACAAATCTGGCATTTTCATTTTATAAACCCCACACTAGGAATCAACCAGTCACAATGAGGCGCAGGGCTCGCTAACAATGCCTTGTATTGTATAAAGAATTCCTTCAGGCCCCGGCGGTTCTCTTAAATTTCCAAACTGCTTACATTAAAAAAAATCTTATTCTATGTAGACTTTTTAAAAGAGAGCAAAAATGCAAATTACGTTTAACAGTATTGAACACATTACAACGCTGGCACGTTAATTATATTTCTTATGATTCGCATTTCCAGCTATACGTGGCTAATATTGAATTACATAAGAAAACAGTTCAGGGGTTGTGACATTACAAGCCAAGTGGGAGAACTTCAAGAGGATTATGTTATGTCCCAGACCCCTTCGGTGCAATTATGCTCCACTCATTCAGAGCACATATATTATGCATGCCTTTGCCTGCCGTCCACTGCAACTTTCTGTCTACAGTGCAATGCTTAATTCTAGACAACTTAAAATGCAGTTTGTATTACAGCCCCTGTCGCACTTACATTTTGTGCTTTGCTGCAACACTTCTCTGCATTTCTCGAAAAAAGACTCTACTCAACTATTAAGTACTATACGAATTTGTGTTCTTAAACTCAAACCATATATTTCGTGGGAGGACGTGTTTTTCATGTTATCTTCAGGTTTTAAGGAATGCAATTTTGAAATCAGTTTAACAAGCTAATTGTGATGTCCCTTTCTCTCTCTCTGATATCACGAGGCTTATTTATGAGAGACTTGCACTACCGGAGCCTCTGACGCTCCGGCCGCTCTAACCTCTCAACCATATCTCTGAGGCCATGCAAAGCGTGGCCTCATAGATATGGAGTAAGACAAAGCAGCACAATTCGCTGCATTGCCTTACTCTGCACCAGGGCGGCGACCATGGGCGTTGCCGTGGGTTTCCCCACTCAACACCCATGGCTTTTGATGCTGCCCCGGATTTACTTAATCACGTAAACCTGGGGCAGCGCCAAAACCTTACGCCTCCCTAGAGCAGGCATAACAAGGAGAAATATTTTTATTTTTCCTCATTTTTTCCTCTTTTCAGGTGTGCTGCATTCTGCAGCACACATAGAAAGAGGAAAACGCCTCTTGATATGGTTTTTGAGCAGGAAGGTGCCCCTTTCTGCACAAAAACAATCATGCATGCAACGCAGACACCCTTGTACCATGGTATGAGGGTACCTGCATTGGCACTAGGCAGCAAATTGTGCGCCAGTGCAGGCAGAAAGGACAGTAATGCACCGTATTTTTTTAAATACCGTGCATTCCTGCCCTTTCATATTGGCGTTGGGCAGCGCAGCAAGAAGACTTGCGTCACTGTCCTACGCCAATTACCCATAAATGAGGCACCCATCTTTAATCAAACCTATGCAATCCCGGGATTTATTTTTTCAGAAATCTTTCTCCTTTCTAGATGTTGAAGTCGATCAAGCTTATCCTTATTCCTATGTTAACTACAGGCCGAATTCATTACTACTCTGTCTAGCTTAGGGACATGCAAAATATACTGATGTTCGGCATGCAGTAACATAGCAAAGGTGCCACAGGCCCTAATGCAGGCAAAGAAAATTACCCCATCTGTCTGTTTGAGTAGTAAAAGGCAACCATAAATGGGTTCAGTTGGTTCCTTACACCTAAGGCACTGGTACCACTCAATCTGCTACTCTAATGATAGCTCCATGTTAGCATGCATGCTGTTAGATGAATTACAGAGTAGCAATTCAACAGAATGTTAATAGTCCAATATTTACTTATTCATGCCTACTACCTCTACTGGGGTACAGGCCATTTACCAGGGCTCTCCAGCCCGCTCTGTCTTGGGTTTTCTTTCAATCTGACTCCATTGTAGCCCATCTCCTTGCAGTTAGCCTTGAGGACTCGGCACCAGGCGTTTCTTGCCCTTCCTCTTTTCTTTTCTCTTGAGGGTTCCAGGTCAGGGTTTGCCTCATGGTGTTTGATGCGGGTGTGCGGAGGACGTGACCTATCAGAACAGGCAACTTTTTTAATGATTACTTCATGGGCAGGGAGTTGGGAAGTCTGTTGCCATTGGTCATTGTTGCTGTTAGTGTTTGGCCAGTGGATTTGGAGGATTTTCCTCAGACAGGTATTGATGAAGGTCTGGACTTCTGGACTTTGTTGCTAGTGGTCACTGTTGTCCTCCAAGTTTCTGCTCCATACAGAAGGACCAAATTTACGTTGGTGTTAAAAAGCCTGATCTTGGTTTGCTGTGTTAGGTCCTTGGAGCTCCAGATCTTCTTTAGCTAAATTAAGGCAGCCCTTGCTTTGCTGATTCTTGTCTTAACATTGGCGTCCGTGCCACTCTGCTTGTCTATGACACTGCGTAGGTAGATGAAGGCCTCAACCTCTTCCAGTGCATTGAGTGCAAGAGTGTCTGCGGCTGTGCTGGCCTTGTTAGCCTTAAGGATCTTGTTTTTTCCCCTGTGTATGTTGAGGTCAAGTTGTGCTGAGGTGGCTGCCACATTGTGGGTCTTCTCTTGCATCCGCTGATGGGTATGGGAGAGTAGGACCAGGTCGTCTGCAAAGTCCAGGATGTCGAGCTGCGTCCAAGGTGTCCCCTGGATCCTATTTCTTCTTTTTGCTATGGATGTCTTCACGATCCAGTCTATGGCCTGCAAGAAGAGAAAAGGTGGGAGCAAACAGCCCTAGTGGACTCCGGTCCTCACTTGGAAAGCTTCCGTGAGATATCCTACATGGCCTATCTTGTAGGTTATTCCCTCGTAAGAGTTCCTGATGATTCTTACAAGTTTATCTGGCACACTGCGTGGCGGAGGATTTTCCAAAGGGTCCCTCTATCAACGCAGTTGAATGTTTTCTCATAATCGATTAAATTGACATAGAGTGGGGAGTTCTATTCCATCAACTGCTCAATGATGATGCACAGTGTTGCAATCTGGTCTGCACAAGATCTATATTTGAGGAAGCCAACTTGCTAGTCATGCAACTGAGCGTTGACTTGTTCCTTCATTCTGTTCAGGATGACTCTGTTGAACACTTTGCCTGGGGTTGATAGAAGAGTTATCCCTCTGTAATTTGCGCAGTTACTCAGGTCACCTCTCTTGGGGATCCTAATGAGGCATCCCTCCTTCCAGTCTGATGGCACCTTTTCCTCTTCCAAGACCCTTCCAAACATCGGGTAGAGCATGTCTACTGATGTTTCAATGTCTGCCTTCTGAGCCTCCTAAGAAATGTTGTCAGGTCCTGCTGCCTTCCCATTTCACATTTGATGACTTACTGTATTTCTTCCTTGGTTGGTCTGCTGCAGTTGATTGGCAAGTCCTTGTCAGCTGGCTGTATGTCGGGTAGAGACTGTGGCATGGGCTGGTTCAGTAGTTCTTCAAAGTGCTTCATTCATCTTAGTTGCTGACCTTTGTTATCCATGATTATCTTCCCAGCATTGTCTTTATCTGGTCTTCCTGGCGTGCTGAATCTGCCAGAGAGTTTCCTCGTTATGTTGTAGAGTTCTTCCAAGTTTCCTTGGCTTGCTGCTTCCTGGACTTTATTGGTAAGACCATTGACGAATCTTTGATTGTCTGCTCTTAAACTTCTCTTTGCTTCCTTCTTGGTTTTGGTGAACTCGCCTGAGCTTTCTCTTTTTCTACCCTTGTTCAGCTCGTGTTGACTGCAGCTCTCTTTTCCTTTCTCTCTTGGATTTAGCAAAGGGTGTTGGTGGAGATCCATTCTTTATGCTGGTGTTTCTTGGGACCCAGTACCTCTTGGCAGGTTGATGTCACTTTTTCTTTGATCTTCTACCACTGACCTTCTACTGGCTCTCTGTCATTCTCTAGATCTTGCAGGACTTTAAACTTGTTGATGAGGGTGACTGAGTATTCACAGAAAGGGAGTGAATTTTCAGGCACCTCAATAGTCCAATATTAGGCAAAGGAACGTCTGGAACTTGCTTGCAGTCCCATACCTACTCACTGCTGTGATATATCAGCTTGCATGCCAGAGGCTGTATATTTTCTCTCAGGATGCTCTATTCTAAAATTACCACAATTCTTTAAGTTGAACAGTCAGGCACCACCACATGGCATACCTTTCTCATTCTTTGAATTTGGATGGTGCACACATCAATTGCAGTCTCCCCAATGAGACTGAAACTCAATACATCATCCACATCATTCTAGTCTCTCAACAGCTGCCACCATGGATCGACCAGTACTAATACCAGTATAGAACAGCAGTACTAAGCTGGATCTGGATGTCTGAATAATACTTAGAGACTCATCTGTTATATGGCAAACAAGGCATGTAAGAGGTGAAATATTTTTCCATAATCATTGTCTTGATTTATTTAGAGTGTAATGGTTGGTAGTGTGATAGGCTTTGTCTTGTGCACAATAAATGTTTTTTTTTTTTTAAATGACATTTAATGGTGATAAATTCACCTTTCAACAAATCACATCTTCAAGAGGATTTTAGGTAACCCACTATCATATTCCTTATTAATCCATGAAACCATGTTTTTAACAAGCACCCATTTGGAAACATATGCTTCATCTGATCAAAAACATGATGGGTAGAATTATTGGAGTCCACAGTGTTGATATCTTTAAATGCCACCAAATGTCTTAGTTGAAATGGAAGTAACAGCCTTGTTACAAGCTGTTGGGTAGATTTTGGATACAGTGGGCCTGATTCACAGAACTAACTTACGTCAAAAGCGTAAAGTTAGTACTTTTAGTATTCACAGAATACACTTACTCATTTTGGTATTCACAGAAGTTAGTAGTCCTAACTTTAGGACTCCTAAATGCCTTCTGTGAATAACGAGAATCTTAAAGTTAGGATTTTTCTCAGTTTAGGAGTAGTAAAGTTAGGACTCCTAACTTTAGGACTCCTAAATGCCTTCTGTGAATACCGAAAGTCTTAAAGTTAGGATTTTCTCAGTTTAGGAGTAGTAAAGTTCCTAACTTTACTACTCCTAAACTGAGAAAAATCCTAACTTTACTACTCCTAAACTGAGAAAAATCCTAACTTTACTACTCCTAAACTGAGAAAAATCCTAACTTTAAGACTTTCGGTATTCACAGAAGGCATTTAGGAGTCCTAAAGTTAGGAGTCCTAACTTTACTACTCCTAAACTGAGAAAAATCCTAACTTTAAGACTTTCGGTATTCACAGAAGGCATTTAGGAGTCCTAAAGTTAGGACTACTAACTTCTGTGAATACCAAAATGAGTAAGTGTATTCTGTGAATACCACAATGAGTAAGTGTATTCTGTGAATACCAAAAAGTCCTAACTTTACGTTTTTGACGTAAGTTAGTTCTGTGAATCAGGCCCAGTGTGTATCATGGCATGTTCTAAATCAATTATCATGGCAGGGGAGTATATATTGTTTTTCTGTTTAATTTTTTGTAGGAATTTTCTGTATGTTGCAGTGTGCTTGTTTGGTAGAAGGCCAAAAATGAAAAGTAGATTGTTTTGATATTTGCCATGGATAGTGAACATTTGTCTAAAAGGCGGGAGACATGATTTAAAAGTCCCACCCATTAGCCAAATTGGTGACTGGTTTAATATATATATCATTTGCTGTAGTAAATATTATTATTCTTTTTCGTTATTGATGTTGTGATACAAAATGAAGACTTTGTGATGTGAGAGAACTTGAGGGGACTTGTCTATTTCAACAAACACTTTTTGGTGAGTTTGTGGTTTGGCTCTCTGTCACTCTTTTTTCTGGTGATGGGCCTTTACAGGTTTTGTACTGGTGGCATTTGGCCAAATAGGTTGAGATAGGATTCTGAGGGCATATTCTTTTACAATTGTTCACGTAGAAGCTGATGGCACAGATGGCTGATGCTTTTAGGTTTTGTAGCATGGTTCTAATTACATTCTCAGCTATTGAGGACAGGTGGTTGTATTCTCTTACGCTGTCCATGGCTACATTTATTGTATGGCTTGCCATTAATATCCCTTGTAATACTATTTAGTGCACTTCCAACATGTGTGTTTGTTAATTGCATTAAATTTAGAAAAGGTGTGTCCATATTTTTCAACAGAAGTGATGTTGTTAAATGCACTTCTGTTGACATGATGGAATCCGTAAATGATATAAATTAAATGTAAATAAATGTATTAGTGTAAATATGAATTTTATTCAAAAGGTAACATTCATTTTTGTTACAAAACATTTATTATAAGAGAAGTTTTACATCAACTGGTTGTTTGTATTTTGGGGTTTTGAACACTTAAATCATCATTTAATGTTAGAATATATCTTCTTTTTTTGTACAAATAGGTGGAATCAATTTTAGCTGATGGCTCTGAAGTGAGAATATATTAAGGGATTTCTATAAATGTTCAACATAAATATTGTGTACTAAATAAAACAATGTGTACATTCACTTGGCATTGTAGTTGCTTCTCTCATGCAGAGTCAACTGGTGTGGCAGATGTTTTGATTGTTTGGCAACTCTTCTATTTGTACCACTGAATAATTTATTATGTTATTCTATTTGTTAATGGTTGTTCTTTTGAATGTGATTAGTCCTGTAATTATTTTTATTTTTGCTGTATGTTATTAGATTGACATCAAACTTAAGGTAATATATGTTTTAAAGTGTGTTTTGTGAGTGATATACATATTTTGGAGGTTTTATAATTATTCATGCTTTTTAAAAAAGTTTTATAGCTATTGATTTAGTTGTTGAATATATTCATGTTGTTGATATTTTTGTCATTATCCATTTAGTTGTATGGAAAATCATATTTATGTTTTCTATATATTTGTAGTCAGTAGTATTGTTTTTCTGATTTTTGAACTACAGTATTTCTGTTGTCATTGTTATGGTATTTTACAAAGGTTATTCAAAAACTCAATATTATGTAATCAATATTTATTTTATTTACATTACATTTTGATTGTTGAAGTTTAGACTACAATTTTTTAGTTACACTATACGTGTGCAGTTGATGTTGTGACATACAACTCTGTGCAGAAATGTTTAGACTACCATGTTAAATACTTTGATACACTTTTAAAAATAATAAATTTATTTGATGGGATGCATCATATTTGAAAATATCAATAAAAAACGAAAAATCAAGTGGTAGAGCTATTTCTTCATGAAGTGGCACAGATAAGAAAGGAGGTACATATGATTGTGGTGATCTAGTATTAGTGTAGTGAGTTGTTGTTAGGCAACGAGGACTCTGACTAGAGTAGTAATCCCCCTGTAATTTGTATCTGTTAGAAAGATATTTTTGTGTCTAACACTTTTTTATGTTGGATATTGGCACTTGTCCTCAAGTGAATAATATTAAGTGTACAGAGAAAAGTAGTGGAAAAGTATACATTTTATGTTATGTCAAGGATAGTGATGCAATTTATTAAATGTGCAGTGAAGGGAAATGTGAAATAAATTCCATGCTTTTATCACTACACAGAAATGAGTTATTTTACCATGTTATTTTTACATCTTCATAAAGAATTAACATGGTAATAAGACTAGAGGAGCTGCAGTTGGCAAATCAGAGGATTGGATTATAGATCACTATGAGTGGCTAAAGAAAAATAATCAGAACAGGGTATCTAGCAGGCTTTGAATCATTAATTTAGCATGTCATGCCTGTCATATTGCCTCTGCTCTGATATTTTATTTTGTGCCATGCTCTATTATGTTATGGTTTAATATGTTTTGTTCTTCCCCAGCTGTGCTTTGCTCTTCAGTGCTGTATTATGTATCATGTTATAGGTTAAGCTATGCATGGAATAAAGTACCCACTACTCTACATTATTAAACTATTGCAAGTCACCAATGAGTTCCCTGACCATATAGAGGAACAAGGCCAAATGCTGAGTTCCTTTAAATGAGTATAGAAGTCTGAAGTGGCTTGCAATATCATTGTAATATTTGGCATAGGGTACTTTATTCCTTTTATTACATGGTTATATTACTACCCTGCTTTACTCAAAAATCTTATATCCTTGATCTATTACTTGTTCATATGAAAGATATAATATTGTTGCATTTAAGTAGAAACCCTAATCGAATAAGTACTGTAAAATTTAACACATCAATAAGCAGTTAGTATTTGCTCACAAACATATAATAAGCAATTTAAAGTAAAACACATAAAAATGACTGTGGTTCAGGGTGTGTAGCTAAATGCAGATATGTTCATCATTTTGTGTAATCAGAAATTATCTCTATCTCTGCAAAAAATAAAAAATACTGTGACAAATTTCGCCTTTCTGCTAATGACTATTAATTTCAACAGAACTTAGTTCAGAAAAGCTGAAAATTTAGCTCTTCCTCACATTATGTAAACATAATTAAAATTGTGTCCTATGATCTGCCTTTCCCACTGCCCGCTTGCTCCAGGTATTGTGAGATCACAAATCAACTGTATAATGAATTATTAGATAATAGCAACTATGTAATTTTCTTAATTCAGGTGACTGACTAGAAGTGGTGCCACAACTAGACTGTAATATGAAAATTGGAGACAGTTGTTTAGGTATTCCTTGTATTATATTATCTTATGCTGTATTGTTCTATGTTAAGTTGTGTGGGATTGTGTTTTATATTATGAGATAGCTTTGTTGATTTATTGTGTTGCTCAATGTAGCTACGTTATACTCTGCTACTCTGCAGTGTTCAGTTATGCCATATTACCTTATCCTATGTAATGTAATCATATATTTGGTGTGTTATGGTATTTTTGGCTATCTTATGTTATAATTCGGACTGCTTTCCTGTGTTATGCCAAACATACGATGCTGTGTTCTGGTAGTTTATGCAAAAGGTATATTATGGTGTGTATTTACATGCTAGGTTGTTCAGGACTATTTGTGTATTTACTCAAGGAGTTTTATTAATTTTGTGCTGTGCACTGATGTGCTGTCTTACCTTACCTTATCTTTTCTTATCTTGTTTACTGTATATCTGATTTTGATCTATCCTAAAATTAAAGAGAGAACAAGCATTGGCATGTATGGCTTTCAGCGGCGGCCGGCACTGGTAAGCGCGGTAGGGCAGGGCGGCCGGATGGGGGGAAGTCGACAGACAACGGAATATGTATAATTAAATAAATAAATAAACACCTATTCTGTCGTCTGTCGACTTCCCTTTCTGCCGCGCCCCGCCCGCCCCACCGTGCATACCTGTGTTGGCCGTGGCTGACGGCTTGTTAAGCGTACTGTGCCTTGATAACGCATCCAAGGTGAGTGTATCTTTTGTTGCACGATATACATCTGGGAGAATATATATGCTCCTTGTTACAATAAAATCCCCTCGCTTCCTGTGGGCTTCGCTTCAAATATGCACAACAGTCTACAAATTGCTTCTTATGCTATCAACAAGCTCTAATTTGCATATACAAAATATAATATTTTTGCTGAATATATCAGAGAGAAGGAAAGCATATTTTGTTGGTGTCATTTAGAAACAATGAATATAAAGTAAAGGGAAATAGAACGGAGACAAAACTCTCATTTTAAGCATGCAAATAATATAAATCTCTTCTAAGAACGTTTTGTTTATTTCCAAAGGCTAGCATGGAAAATAGGCCAGTCAATACGAATGACATCAGTAGCACCTTGTACATATTTTGTCAGGAAGGCTGCAAAAGTCTGCACTTTTTAGTCCGTGTTTTTTTTTCCTCACACCTTTGCTGAAATCTCAAATCAACAAATGCATTTGACAGGTCAGGTTTCCGTTGATATGCGCAAAGTTTGAATCATTTGTTCAACTGTTTTTGACATTTGTGGATAGATAGTTGAAAAAAGATCTGTGAAAACCTAAATGTGCAGCCCAGTGAAAACAGGCTGTTTCTTATCGCGGCACCAGCACGGTCCATCAAGCGACTTCCTGTTAATTCAATTCAACAAGATGCATTTCCTGGGAAGCCAAGCGCAACTGGCAAATGTCACAGAGCTCCAGCGATTATGGGAAGTATAGTAAGATGCGAAGGTTAAAAATGATCAATTTAGTCCATTACATCTAATATTATCATTCTGTGGTGGTAGATCTGCAACCGTGCAATTGTTCATGGTTGCGGAGTCACAGTGGCTTGATCCTTGGAAAGAAATTCCTCACAGTTTCCCATATTCGTAGTTAGAAATTTGTGATGTTTCAGTATATTCATTTTGAGAGAAAACCGTGGGAATTTTCTTGTGAGGAAAAGGTTCACGGCATAAGCACTGCTGTTCCTTCCTTCCCCTCGGGTGCCGGGGCATATCCGCCACCTGACCCCATTTAATGAACTGAATAGTAAAAATACAATAAACAACTATCTCAGCTGTTTAAAAGTAGAAAGATTTTTTTTATTGTATGGTTAATTAAAACCTTGACAATATAGAACATTTTGAAAGAAAATGTTTAAAAGTATATATGTGACTAGTAGCAATAAGAAAGTTTCAAAAATATAGAGAAATAATAATAAAAAATATTTAACAAGGAAAAATAGGAGTAAATAAAATTATACAAAATACTAAAAGAACAGATTGGGCAGAGTGATCTGTTTGTCTGTGTAGCTGTTCAGTAGCATAGATATGGGGAACTGTCAGGAAAGAGATAAAGAGATGGACATAGGGAGAGAGTAGGGAAGGAGCACATGTGTGTTGACAAGAGCAAGGAGGCAGACGGGGAATGGCACAGGCGCAAGGAGCAGGCACAAAGGTGGAATTTGCTGGGACTGGTTGATGAGCAGGCATGAACTGTCCAGGTGGAGGTGGCCAAAAGCTCAAGAGATATTGAATAGCACGGTGTCTGGAAGGGGCAACGTCAACAGAAGAGAGCAATGGAAATTTGAAAAATCATGAAACCCTCACCAATCTTTTGAAAAAGCTTATCAAAATTATATAATTAATTTTAATTTAGTCTCTTCATTAATGATTGCTGGAGGCCATCACTTTTAATTGTGTGCTTTGTTCTTCAGAAATAGCTTGCACAGTTTGGAGACTGCATGGTTGGACATAGTAGTACTTTAATTTATAAGACAGAGTGCCTGCTTTTCAGGAGAAAGCCATTCAAAATGGAGAAAGAGCCCCATCTTATCAAGAGTTGTATAAATCTGTGCCTTTGCTCTGCGGGAAGCTTCACACGACTGGATCTGACAGATGATCTGCGGATGTGAAATCTTCTCTGAGCATGGAGAACACAAATATGGGATGCTTGTCAGCATTCAAACCCCCTGAGAATAATCCGCAGCATCTCTAATTTAGTCCAATATCCAAGGGCTTCCATTCCCATAGTAATGAGGAGGGCAACTTATTAACTATATCTCTCTGGAGCTTTGGGGGCTTTTTTTGCACTTGGGAGCAATGTAATTATTTCAAAATATACCAAGAGCAGAAGCTTAACATTTACTTAGTGATATTATAGTATATGTCACAGCTGCATGAGCTCCTTGAACATACCAGTCTTTGAATGCATTTCTTCGCTGTCCAAGATCACAGGGATAAAGGAAATGGCATGGAAATGAATGGCACTCCTCTTATTTCCATAACCAAATATAAAGTGTACTTCTTTCCATGTGCCCTCGACACTAGTGGAAAGATTTATTGAAAAGTAGCACAGTTCAGTGCAGCACAACAGCCAAAGTGCATTAGTGGGAGAGAGCAGCGCAGAGACATGTCTACTAGGACATGGCACTGATGTTCTCTCCCCTGCGCTGGTGCACACCTCGCACGCTCCTTTGCACCATAGTGCAAGGATGTTTTTGTGAATATCTAGCACAGGTTTGTACTCGAAGGGTACTCTTCCGGTACAAAATGTTATGCCTAGGTAAACGTTTAAACTTTGAACACATTGGATGTGTGTTTTACAGTGCAGTGATATATGTGAAAAGTTAATTAAAATATTTCTCCTACTTAGTGCCTGCCTCAGAGGCATTACTTTTTGGCACAGGTCGATCTAACAATTTTAGTAAACAGGGCTTTAAATCAAAAACCGTGGGTGGTAGCACCGGGATGCCCATATCCCCCCCATAGGGCCTCTCTTGAAGGAAAGCAGCACAAAGCACTATTTGTGTTCCTTTGAGGGCAAATTCCTAGCTTAAAAATATATTATATGTTGCTTTGCGTCTACCCCTAAATATCGCAGTAGCAGTCCTGAAAAGCAACGAAGCAAGCACTGACACAACCAATAGGTTTTTGCTTTTGTGTAGTGCATGCACACAGAGGCTCAGAGCAAGCATGGGCATATGCACCATTACAGCATGCACACAGACCAGCCCACTTATACAGGCAAACAGACATGCAGGCATTCAAGCACATGTACCAATAATTGTACATATCTTTGTAGAGCAAGAGGAAAAAGAGTGGCGCGCATCACCAAATAACTGGATGATGTACAGTGTGGGGCACACAGTAATGTACACTGGGGGTAGAGAATGATGTTTTGGAGACAGACTAAAGTCCACCAGCGGAGACTGAGCAGTGTACCTCATGTGCGTCAACAGAGCACTAGGTGATGCGCGTCATTGAAGCACTTCATGTTGTGCATGAGGTCAGTGCTTAGAGCTGTACATTGGGGGCCCTAGATAATATATAATTCAGGGACCTTGGATTATGTCAATTGTGGAGACCTAGGCTGATGTGAAGCAAGGGCACAAGATGAAGCACAATGGGGGCACAGGGTGATGCACTATGGGTGTGGGGGGCAGATTGATGTGCACCGTGTCTTGTGTGACAGTTTAAGCCAGTAATGGGTTTTGGACAGGATGATTTTAATTGTTGTGATGGTAACCCAAAAATAATAATGTTATATGCAAATCTACATGTTTATAAAGTCAAAGTTTTTTGGGCCGAACAAACTGGAATTTACAAGATTTGTTGCTCATGAGATGGGCAACTAGCCAGCTATTCTCGTGAACAGATGGACAAATAAAAACAATCCTCTTTACGAAGTATTTAATTATCTCATGTTTTGGGTTATTGTTCAGCTTTTTCAGTTTCTGCATTCTGACCACAAACGTGTGCCTGAAGTAACAAATATACTACTTTTGTTTAATATGCTTCACTGCATTAAACCTTAAAATCTACTTCTTGCATCCCAGCTCATAACCCATAAAAACTCTTTTAGCTTGTTGCGTACAGGAACACCACTTCACCGACTAGTCAGAGCCATACCTTTAAGAAATAAAAAATACAAAACTGCCACTCGTGTTATCTGAATACCCCGGCTCAGCTATCCAGACACACACCAGGCACAAGCCCACCTCGTGCGGCATGCTACTGGCCACAGCTTAGATATTTCCTTACCTGTAATTAAGAAAGACTACACGTCCCTATGTGCCCTCTGTGTGACTTTGCCCTTTTGTTTGTTTGGCCTCTCAGGAACCTTTTGTCATGTGCACTAGCACATAACTTGATAGTAAATGTCATTGAGAGAGTATGAATAGTTGGCATTTGCAATTTAAGACATACTCCTTTTATTGGATTTCTCTGATGCTGACTGTGTCCTGGCTCCAGGATATAGTAAAGAACAGATTCCTAATGTAAATGAGCTACTTCATCACGCTGTTTTTGAAACCTAGACAAAATTATTGCTTACATAAAACGTTTAAAAAAAAATATTAGTAAAGCTTCATCTAGGTGTATTTATTATTAAATAACAAAACAATTTTGTTTCATGTCCCAATTCATTATTTTAGGAGTAAATATATGCTTTCCAACACACATGCTAAAGGAAATGTCAACCTAGTGGGTAGACATTGCCACCTAAGTCACATTTTTCTCTATAACTTGATCTGTCATATCATAATTTCTGATTTCATAGCAGCAATGGCATTTGCTTGTAATATGAGGCATGAATAAACATTTGTAACTTAAGTTCTTAACAAGAACAGAAGCAGCAAGTTCATAGTCCATATAAAGCTGTCTTATATTCTACTTCTCCGGCTCCTTTAAGAGTTGTGCTTCACTATGCTGCTAGCTTCTGACGAATTAAAAATATTCGGGCCACATCACGCATGTTCTAAGATCCAGTAAAATGGTTATCCATTGACACTGACAGTTTTACAAACCATAATTCTTTAAGGGTCATGCCCTAACAGGTTAACACACCAAAATACATAATCCAGAAATGTAACTCTCAGGTGGCTCGTCCAAACTCAGATACTCGAACAACCTGACAGTGGAAATACCATTACTTGAAAAAGAGCACTCTTGCCATATCATTCTTTGGAAATGCCACAAGAATCTAGAAGTCTCTGTCTAAACAAATCATTTTTTCAAAACTGTTAAAAAAGTAATAAATCATTTGCTACGAAATAATTGCCTGAACTCCTGAAGCTTTCTAGCTCACTCTTGCTCATTCATATACATTTCTTTTACTGCTAACACAAAATCACCACCCTTGAGCACAGACATTTTAAACACACTAGGGGGGATATTCTCAAGAACGGGCGTTAATTATCGCCA